>PVKE010000612.1:0-132569 GCA_004027555.1 Craseonycteris thonglongyai | reverse complement strand
GGGGGGGGGGGGGAGACGGTCAAAAGGTCACAGACAGCTGAGATGGTCAGGCCCAGAGATGGGCTCAGAGCACTGGTTAGCACTTCCCGTATGGACAAGAATGAGCTCTGTTGGGCGACTCTGTTCATAGACTGAATATTAGACTACCTTTTGAGGTGTTTGTTAGAGGAATTGGAGAATCTGAAATATTTCCTTTGCCTAGTTGCTTGGGACACCCCATTAGAGAATTCATGTCCTTCAGCCACCCCAAGTTCGCATAAAAAATGTAAATGCTCCCAGAAGAGGTTAACAGCTAGTGTGTAGTAGAGCTGCACTCTAAGATGATAGCCACACTTGTCACGTGGCTGTTCTGAATGGAGCTATGCTGTAACTAAATACACATCGGATTTCCAACACTTAGTATGAAAAAAAGATTGTAAAATATCTCACAATTTTTTTACAATAACTACATGTTCATATGATATTTTGAATGCACTGGGCTTAATAAAATATATTAAAATTAATTTCACTGGTTCTGTTTTACTTTTTTCAACACAGTTTCCAGGAAACCTTGAATTTCATCCATGATTTGTATTATGTTTCCATTGGACGGCACTGCTGACTTCTCAGATCTGGTTTCCTTCTGAACAGAACAACTCAAGGTAGTGAGGGTTGCACGCTTCTGAGGACCTTGGGAGGGTGCGGGAGCTTTCTAAGAGGGTGGTGAGGCCAAGACAAAGCTTTCTGGCTTCCCATTTACGCTGAGGCCTTGCTGTTCTCACTACCCCAGCTCTGACACTACTTCGCTTTAGCAAAGGCTTTCCAGAGAGATCAGAAAGGAGCTGGTGTTTGGAGAGAAGGGAAAGGTAAAGACATCTGTACCAGAGGAAAACCGAGGCAGAGAGTACGTCAGTGGCTCCCAACATTGTTGTATTCATGCCTGAGCAGAAAGAACAGGCTTGGGGAGAGATGGGCCTGCGCTGAAATACTGGCCCCACTACTTGTCACCTGGGTGACCTCTGACCAGCTACTAATCGCTCTGGGCTTCAGTTTTGGAATCCGTGATATGAGGATAATTCTTGTCATATGAGCCATTTGTTGAGAGAATGTCAATAACAAAGTATATCAAGTTAAGTGTTTGCTTTGTAACAGAATTTCAGTAAAGGTGATCTTTCTCCCTGCCCCCATTTTATAAAGGTGAATTCTTTGTTTTAATCAATCAGGTTGCCTTGATTAAAGTTATTAGAAGCCTGGAGTATATAAGGTCTTTAGAATGTCTACACATATGCTTGAGTTTCATGGGAGAGACCTAGGCTCAAGTCAAATTTTCTTGTGTTGCTTCCTAAGAGTTAAACAAATAAATAACGTTTCCAAATGTGGAACAGATACATGCACAATGAAAACACAAATAGAACTTAATTAATGAATTTGAAAACTGCTCTCCTATGTGTCAATGTTGGCATATTTGGTCTTTAGGTCCAATGTCAGTGTCACCCACGCAGTTCTGAGAGCATACATAAACTGGGTGGCCCACGTTTCTGGGGGCAGTACAGGAATAGACAGGGTGCTTCCTTCAGTGCAGAGGATGCTGCCTCTGCACCCTCACTCAGGGCTCATCATCCTGGTTACTGCTTCCATACACAACCAGTAGGGAGAGGACGATGAGATCACTCACCAACAAACCATCCATCGTCACATTTTTCCATGACATCAACAATATCTCCATCTCGGAGTTCCAATTCATCATCATTCTGTGGTATATAGCTATATAGTGCTTGGTAGCTAAATCTATGAATGAGAAAAATAAACATTAAGTAAATAAAAATGTAAAGCCCTGTTAAATCAACAGTAAGTAGTGTTTCCTACTCTCAGTGGGGATAAAAGTATTTTATTGCTATTTCTCTAATAATTTAGCATTTGGGGAGATCCATTCAACATATGGTAAGTAAATGAAGACTGACAGGGATGGGGAACTTCTGACAAGCAAGTCATGATAAGTCCTTTTATTTAGGTTCATTTGGTTACACATTTTCTTTAGATGCTCCCTCCCTAAAGGTAACCAAGGACTTTTCTTAACATAGGTTAATACAGTAGACTCTCCACTAACCAGAACTCAAGCAATCAACAAAATCTCAAGCAACTGGCAAAAAAATTTTGTTAGTTACTTGAGTGCTCGTTGCTTGGTTACAGTTAACAAAGAAGCTTCTTAACATTTATCTGGCATCTACCAATCCCCATGGGTGCTGAGAGTCTACTGTATATGTAGATTATCAAGGATAATCAGAAGCTACTTAGGTCCAGAGACAGACATTCTATTCTGGTTATATACACTAGAGGGTATAAGGTAATTGTCATATATACAATATAAAAGTATAAAAAGTTCATTCTAAGTGCCTCACTGTTTGGCAAAACTACCTTGAGTTTCTTAATAGGCTAACACACATTTCATCCATTGCTTTTAAATGTGAATGTCATTTTTCTGAAACTCTTGAAAGCTTTTTTCTTTTTTCTATCCCAGTGATGTTTGGGGTTAAGTTTTTATTTACTTGGTAGTTGGCCTAAGACAATGTGGTGTGTGCTGTTCTGCTTGTTCTAGCAACAGTCAACCACTGGAGAAAGCTGGACTACTTGTGGTGAAATCTGATAATTTGCTTTGGCAACAAGGAGAGGCTTTGTTTTCACTTATTCCTTTGACAACTACTCAAGAAGCATCTATTAGGCACCAGTTCACAATTCTATTTACTCACTCTCTGACACACAACAGTAGCAGGCAACACTTTGCAAATGAGCCAATCATCTACCATATCCCGTAGAAGAGTGATTTCCAATGTGTGGGCAAGCGAGACATATAACTAGTGGAGTCAGTTCTCAAAAACAAGAGGTTCATTCTCCTCTTCTAAAACCAACGGGGCAATTTAATTTTATGTATTTATCCAAAAGTACTGATATTTTGGTAGATGGCTCTGTCTGCCAGAGGAAGGTTTCGAACAAGGAGTTAAGAGACGCAGACAGATTACCAGCTGGGAAATGAACACATCTTGATGTTCTGGATTTGCCTGCTGTCTCCCACAAAACCTGGACTCCTCTGAATGCCTTATCCCTTTCACTTCCACTGTGGCTGCTTTGCTAGCCACAGCTCTGGGAAATAACTCCCGATTTCTGCTTCTCTGTTCTCCCTCCCAGATAGTGGCTACTGCCTGGACAAAGTCCCGTACCCTTGCTTCTCAGACAATGTTCCATGGAGTCCTTTTCCCTCCTCTGCCCAACTGTCAGTGGAGGGCTCTTCACTCCACCCCTATTTCCTGAGATGAAGTTTGCTGTGGGCAGCACTTTAATTTTCCTCCCCTCCAGGCTTAAGTCTCTATACCTCTTCCCTTCCTCCTGCCCAAACCTGTTTCCCTGGGTGAGGAAGGGTTCCTTCTCCTGACCATGTTGAGCTCCCTTGTATTCTTCTCTTGTATTTTTTGACTCTGTCAAACTTCTTTTCTGGTACAAATGTACATAAGTTACTAGTGATGTCTTTGCTACTCTCTTGATCTAGAGCCCCCTCCCATGTCTTCCATTCACCATCAAACTGACTTACTGACTTCTGCCTTCAGCTCTTTAACACTGATGTCTCCAAGGTCACCAATGAGTTTTCCAGTTGCCAAGCAGAATACCTAAAGGACACTTTTCATTTCCTACTGTCCTTGGCCTCTCTGAAGCCGGAGGTACCGCGGATCAAACACTACTTGCACTGCTCTGCACAAGTGAATGCTCCTAGACCCTCGCCTACATTTCTTGCTGCTCCTTCCTTTTCAATCTCCTTTGATGTTACTCCTCTGTTGCCTTAAAAATTGGTTCTCCAAGGACCTACCCTCGTTCTCCTTCTCCCTTTACCCTGAATCTTCTTGGGTAATCTTATATGCGTCCATGGTCACAGAGCACTCCTCTGTCTGAACTCAGGCTCTTATCACTTCTTTGCTGGCTTACTATCTTTGCCTCTTCTCTCTGAAATCCACCTTCTACTCTGTTGTCAGAGTTATCTCCCAAAAGCAAAATATAATCAATATGTTCCTCATTTCAAAATTCTCTAGTGGCTCCCGAGGGCCTACAAAATAAAATCCAAACTTATTTCCATGGCATTACAAATTCTACAGTCTGGTCCCAACCTACTTCTTGAGCTTTATCTCTACTTCCTCCCTGAACTTTTCCCTATGGCCACATGGGCATTTTTGAAGTCGTCCAAACATGCTGCCTACCCCAGGCCTTTTTTGCACATGTGGTTTCCTCAGTTGGGAAGACTTCAGTTCTAGCTCGCAAATCCACCTCATCTTTCAATGCTCATTCCAAATCCCCTTCCTCTGTGGATGGAGTTTATGCCTATATGCTTAAAACACAGGAGGCAGCCACTTTTTTTTTTTGAATGAATAAATCAATCCTATTCACTCAGCTCCATCCCTTCCTCTGTATTCCCACAACAGATCAGTCAGCATGGCTTCCATTGGCCCTTGAATGGCAGTTCATTCTTTACCTGTCTCTCCCAGTAACCCATGGCCGCTTTCATTTACCCATCTACTTTCATGTTGGCTGATGGGAAACAGGGAGTCCTCAGAGAAGCTGGGAGTGATTCATTCATTCTCCCACATGGCAGCCCCCATAAGTCCAGCAAGAACCACTTTCTAAGCCCAACAACAGTCTCTTAAAAATGTGAGAACGGAAGTCTGCCAGGTATACTTACAAATCTTGTGAGGCTTGACTCCTGTCTGGGGTGACTCTTCGCTGCTGGGCTTGAGGTTGCTGAGAAATGATTAAAGATGATTTATTGTCAGAAGGGGATACCTTGTGATGAAAGTCAAGGGGATGAGAAACAGTGCTGCAGTAATGAACAGATTTTTCGGCAATGTTTATGATTTCATTGCAAACTGCTTCCTGTGAGGTGGCCCCGAGATATCCAGAAACCCCCATAAAACAGTCAACATGGGGACCAAAAAAAAAAAAAAAAAAAGAAAGAGAGGAAGAGATGTAACATTCCAGACGAAGCACAAGAGTCCAGGGAAACAACAGAGTTGAAGATCCAGGTTAAAAAAATAGATATTCCAGTAGTGGAGTGCAGGAGGGATCCAGGCGTAAGCATGGAAAAACAGGTAAGATACAGAAGAATTTGGAATTTAGTACAAATATTAAAAAAAAAAAAAGGCAGCAGCATAAAAGCCTGTAATTAGTGCGTAACTGTTACAAATGAAGTAATCAGGATAGAAATGCAAGTATGTATCCCCAATCATGCACTAATACATTAATTTAATCCCATAGGTAGGCAGAGTAGAAATAGCATCTCTAAATTCCTCTGCTTTTTTGAGAGGGAAAGGAGTAGCCTAAAATCTCTCTCAACTATAACAGCCACATGATTCTTATAAATAATGGCTCTGTGGGTTAACCAGGTATTACTTCAGACTAGACTCTAGAAGTCAGTAAGGATTCTCTTTAGTAAAGCTACAGTCTTATTCAACAGGCATCTTACCACATAGCTCTTTTCAGATTCTGTGAGATCAGGTCCTGCTCTCAATGAATGATGAGAAGGCTGTGATCACCAAGCAAATTATAAGGAAGACATTTTAGCAGATGTCACATTGGAAAGAATTCAAAATAAAAGCGTGAGCAAATACACGTACCACACCATCACTGAACTCGATGACACCGGATACTCGCGGCCTACGGCCACTGAGTTTCCATGACAACACGGTGGGTGCACAGGAGAAAATGCAATATATAGAGTTAGAAGCAAGCATCCAGGCAATGAAATGGGAAGTTGGAAACATGGCAGCAGTGAGATGAGAATGAATAACACAGGGCCCCCAGACTGGCAGGAAAGAGACACAGAAGGGCTGTCTGAAGGGATAGTTACATCCCTCTGTAATTATACACATTGGTCCCTTCACTCTCAGCTGGCAAGCACCTATAGGTGAGTTGCTGGACCAAAAGCCAGTTTCAGTCATCTTGTGGACTGGGAGCTTCAAAGCAAGCTCATGAAATGATCAGATATGTCGTATGCTGGTACTCGTAAAAACTGGAAAAGAGAGTGACGTTTTTGAAAAGCTCCTTGGTAATACTTGGAAGTATCAAACAAGGCTGTTCCCCTGGAAACATGACACACTCTAGCTAGGTATGAGATGAGTTCAGATATCTCATAGAGAAGAGCCTGCTTCCAGATATAGGACTGTGTGTCCTGACGTAGTTGTAGAAATGAAACCATCACTCCACACACTGACACAAAAACACAGGTGTGATCGTGGCCACCACGCACACCCATCTTTTTTGTGGGTCTCCCAAAGTAGGGGTCAGGCCTCCAATGGAACAGTGTTTGGAATCATTTCCCTCAGAGGATTCAATTCCAAGCTCTAGGAAGTTTCCCTAAATAAACACTTACAGAGCCAGCCTTTTTCTTGAAGAGAAATCCTCTAGGTAACCTGCCAGAACAGCAATGAGCCCCAGCAACTTCTAGGCCTTCTAGAAGGGCACTCAGAGATCCTTCAGGTACAAATCACTTGTTTCCCAGAGAGGCCCAGAGGAGGTGAGGGAGGGGCTCCCCTGATGTCACTCAGTGAGTTAGTCTCCTGGATTCATCTATGGTCCCATGGGACCTTCTCTTTCATCCTTGGACCATTTTCTGTATTATGACGTGTGCTCACTAACATTATCTCCACTGAGTCCTACAGAAACCCTGGAGACAGGCAGGACTGGGTTTATCAATCCTTTCTTTTAATGCCCTGAAAGCTGATGTCCGGAGGGGCTTTGTGCATTCTCCACTGTCACACAGGAGAGGAAAAGCAGCCAGGCTGGCCCTTCCACTCCACCCCACCCCACCCATCCTTAAATGAGCTCATCCTTTAGCACGCCCTGCAGGACCAGTGTCTACCCCAGACAGCACCTCTACTACACATGTGTGCATCAAGAAACCTCTTCAAGTTCTCCAACCCCCTTCCAAACTGTGATCACTTAAACGAGTCCCCTTGGACTCAGGCAGGAGCGAAGGAACAGAGAACTGCAAGAGAACTTTTACGCTGCTTCTACAATGTCTCAGGACATGCAGGCCTGTGTCAGGTGGCCAGGAGCAAACCTGTGTGGCCCCATTTACCACCTATCCAGCCCCTGGATCGAGGCTACTGTGTAACAAAAAGTGACGACATCCCTAAACACCTACTCTGTGGGATTTCATGTGGGAGCAGAATAAAACTTATTCTGGGCACCCTGAGGGGTTATACTGCCAGGCAGATTTTGACTTCCAAGAAGGAAAAACGGTCTAAAAGAGCTGTCCAACAAGAGGAGGGGCTCCCTCAAGACGAAGCGAGTTGCCTGTCCCAGCTGCTGTTTACACTGAGGCCGCGCTACTACTAGCAAGGATATTGTAGGACAGCGCTTCTCAATCTTTAATGTATGTCGGTACCACCTGTCCACATGCAGTGTGTGACATATCCGGTGCGTGTCCTGAGACTATGAATTTCTATTTGGTGAAGCTCATGCTGCTGGTCCACAGACCAACTTTGGGGAGCAAGGCTGAAGGAGCTCGTTTATCCAACATAGATTCTGTGGCTACAGTGTGCCAAGACTGATCTGAGTGGCACCTCAGAAAAATAAAAGCTCTCATTAAAAGAAAAATCCTTCCAAACTCTAGCTGGTGCCTACTGACCTCAGGTCAGATGCATAACAAAGACAGAATGTGGACATTCTCTTGACATGGTCTTCAGTTTACAGAAGCCCCTTAGGATCTTTCGATTAACTTAATCCCAAAGTGGTGATTGGAATCAATCAGCTAAAAAATACCTGGCACTGAAACGAGGTTTGATGAGTCAGATCCAGTAAGAAGGACCCGATATTTTACTATCCCTTTCTTTTATAAAGCACTTTCTTTTTGAAGCAGCTTTCAAAACACATGTGGGCCCATTACTTCTTATACTAACTCTTTGACTTGGGGAGAACAGGAAAGGAAATTTTAAGGCTCAGAGAAGTCTGAAGACTTGTACAAGGTGGCAAAGCCACTGAGTTCCTCAAAGATGCTGAGCCCCTCAGTTCTGATCACCATACACTACTCCCCTCTTGAATCACAATGGGGTAGCTGGTATATCATGATAGTGACACAGGTTTCTGCCTCTTCTGCAAACAAGCAGTGTAACTTCTCTTCTTCATTACTCTATCATTATGTAAGAGGTATGGTGCCCACTAATATATATTGTCCGATCATTATTCAAGGGTCCCTAGTACTGGAAGGGATCCTGATAGTCCAACCTTCTTTGGTCTCATGTCCTAGCCAAAGAACAGGGTAATCATGATAGCCTTCACATCTAGACATACTTAACATCTAGTACATACTTAACTCATTCCCAAGAGGCAGGGAAGACTTGGTTCTTTACTTAACATTTGTGAAAAAATGAAGGAAGAAGGTAAGATAAACATTTATCTTATTAGTAAGAGAGAAGATAAACATTTATCCTATTAGCTAAGATTCAGTTTCTCCCTACTGGAAATCCTTTCCTTAGCTATAAATCAAACATCTCCTATAACTGAAATATAAACCAGTTTTTCTGAGGGTGTGTGTGGCATGGGGCGAATGCTCAGTGGAGATAGAAACCATTAGTATCCATCATAGGAATTCGCCCTTCGCTTCAAAAGTTGTTTGCCCTCAGTCTTGTTTTTCCTCTAGGCGTAAGTTTTCCTCTCCCTGGCCCCATTTTCTAGCCGTGCACAGCTTTATGTATGTCTTCCTCTGAACCTATGCAGTCCAATATGAGAGCCAGTAGCCACACGTACCTACCGAACACCTTACATGCAGCTACAGTGATGTGTTGTTAAGTGTAAAAGTTCTTACTGGATTTCCGCAATGTAGTACAAAATAAAGAATGTAAAGTATCTCATTAATAAGTCTTATACTATATATTACAATACTACTTTGATATACTGGATTGAATAAAATATATAATTAAAATTAATTTTATCTCTTCCATTTTACTGACAGAAAATTTAAAGGTACATAGGTGACTATTGGATGGTGCTGCTGTGAACCCTCCCCAGGTCCCCACAGTCTGCTCTTATTTAAGCCTAAAAGTAGATACAAGTTCTCACCAGGACCTCATCCAGGGTTAAGAATAAAAGGAGTATTATCTCATGCTAAGTACATTTCGGACTCTTGGAGATGCACTGAAATTTTTCACAGGTTTAGAAAACCAGCAATCGGCCCAACACACACATGCACACATGCAACACAGCACTCCCCTCCCCTCAACACTATAAAGCAGACAGCTGCTGACCCAGAAATGGCTTTTCGTCCATATTTGCAGACACAGGCACAAGTCGCCCCTCTTGGCCTGGAGTGCTGGCTTCATTCTTCTCGAATGAGCAATCCTGCACGTGTTCTTGCTGTGCTGTCCTGCTGCCCCGTGTCTCAGTTCACAGAAGTCCCTCCAAAATCTGACCCTAGTCTTCCTGGGGCTGTTAATCCCTCTGGATCCACAAGACACCTGGAACTACTGTGGAGTTACTAAGCATCCTGTTCCAGCTCGGGGCGTGTGCCAAAGCCTTGAAACCCAGAATAAATTGTCCACAGGCTAAAGAACAGTAGGACGTCCTGGAGATGTGGCCGGGACAGGGGAACTCAACCTCAGCATGGCCCCGAACACTTCTAGAAATATCACCCGTCTCTTCTGCTCTCCTCACCTGCCAGAGTCCCGTAGGCGTGGCGTTTCTCCGTGCATTTCATGCCCCATAGCTTATCTCTTCAGACCCCACCCCACCTTTCTAGTGATACACACTGGCCTCCTGGGGGGACACGGAACTGTGCTGAGAAAATCTGGTTTCCAGGTCAGGCTCTGATAGTAATTCATTGTCTTTTGAGCAAAATACTTAACTTTTTTGGACTTCAAGTTCTGAGTAAAATAAGATTGCAAATGATTTACACAAATGTCCCTTTGGCTCTATAGTTCCATGATAGGAGTGTGCATACCCTGTGAATTGAGAACTAGGACTAGGCAGGGTTGACCTGGCTGCTCATTGCTCCCTGAAGACTGGGCGGAGGAGGGCTTTTGACTGTAGCCTCTAGATGTGTGGGGAGAGTTCTGACAGTGTGGGAGGGGAGGGGTCGCCCTGGATCCTGACAGAAGATTGCATGTCCTGAAACACCAGGGGCAAACTTTGCCAGAGGAGTCTGAAGACATATCGTATTTTTCGGTCCATAAGATGCACTTCCCCCCCTCCCCCCAAAAAAAGTGGAGGGAAAAGTGTGTGCATCTTATGGAGCGAATACTGCAAAGAAGAGTGCACGTTGGGGACCTTGATGATGCCGTGGGGAAGCCTGCAGCCAGATCAGAAAGCAGGGACTGCATGGAAGGAGAGCGGGTCCTGGCAGGTCAGGTGCGTCTTATGGAGCGAAAAATACGGTAAATGATTCAGGCTCCTGGGTTTCAGCTCTAGAAACATCCACAGGACCTTGCACAAACAGTCTCTAACCCCACTGAGTTCTCCTCTTAAGTTTATTAAGAAAAAGATCCCAGCTTAAATATAAAACTAATGATAACCAATTGGTGTAACTGCTTACCACCTACTTAATCCCCTTGCAGGCAACTCCACAGATAACACATTAGCTAAACTGTAATCTGAACCTGATTACAACACTAAACTTAAACATTCAGCTGGTCTCATCAGTCTGTAGTGTGGTCTTGTTTTCGTCCTAAAACAGGCCAACAAATGATGGGAAATGTGTCTTCAAGTATAAAGAAACCAAAAGCTTGCCAAGAGGATGGTTTTGTACTCAGGGCAGGAGAGAATAGGGAGCACTAATGCACAGAGTGCAATCCTGAATTTCCTAAATTCTACATGTGTATAACCTCAAAGCAAAAGGATTCTCCCATCACCTACTTTCTTCTCTTTCTTCCCCCATCTTCCTCTCTTGGGTGGAATGGGGTAAGGAGGATGAAGTAAACTACTTTTGTTTCTTTTCCCTGTTACCTTGGTGTCACACAACAGTGTATTTATTGAGTTCTAACTACATGCTCTGTGCCAGGCGCTTTCATCTCCATGATATCTGGTTTAATCTTCAATAAGGTGGTCAACACGTCCCCCATCTTCCCAAACTAAGACTCAGTATGTCTGAGTTGGGAATTTGAAGAGCCAGAATCTGAACCCATTCGGCGCATTTCCCTACGCCTGATCCCCTGACCGTGTGCCCTGCCCGGAGAGAGATGGGAACAGCTGGATCAAGAGGTCACCTTGGCTTGCCCGGCATTCGGGTTTCTACTCAGCCATTTCTCCTAACACTTTTTAGGGGTGGACACTTCAACTTTGGGTCTCAGTTCCCTCCCTACCTTAGGTGTTGAGTAATGATACCTGCTGGTTATTTTTGTAAAGAACTGCAGACAATGTCTCTCCTCAGCCTGTAAATTGTTAACTACTCTCTGTATTTATTTTGAGATTTCCCTTCTGAGTGAGTCAAAGGAAAATGTTTCCCACTTCTTGTTGAGTATCTTAACATTTTTAATTTTCTTTCAGCTCTTTCAAGTTGCATCACATGCTTTCCCTTCCATTTCTGATTCCCATGCTCAGAGCAGGCCTCTGCCTTTGTTCTCATCTTTCTGGGAACTAACCTAGTTTCCATGTGGTGAGTGATGTTCCGTTGAAGTCATCAAAGTACAACTTTCTGTCGTCATTTGAGTAGCTTTCCTTCCTCTCTGTTCTCTAAGGCTGTAGATTATTCTTGTGTTTCTCAGACAGACATTTTGAGGACACACAGCTTTCCTGAATACTTTTTTATTTTAAACTTCATGCCCGCCGATTTTATTGTTTGACTGGCTTCCTTCCCTTTGGGAACCAAACTGACATTACAAAAGCTTTGTCACTCTTCTCAGGTCTCAACTTTCTCATCTCATCATAAAAATCAAACAGATTGGGGCTCTTAACCTGGGGGTCTGAGGAGCTCTCAGATGGACTCAGGTGTGACTCTTGAACTGTATGCAATACTGTGTGTGCTGGCCTCGAATCCTTGGCTAACCTCAGATTCTTGAAAGCTCCATGACCCAGAATATTACGAGTCACTGGGGTAGACGATCTTTAAACATTCTTTTTAATTCAGAAATTCTATGAGGCTTGCTCACCAATTGTAGAGACTCAACCAGTAAGGCTGGATGGCAGTAGGCAAACAGTGCTTCTATCTTGGGGAAACTCAGTAAATAGCTGATGGTGCTAATTATAAATATTTCCAAGGTGACCTTCCCCTTTACTTTCTTGACTGACGGTTCTAAACTTTCTTGGCTAAAATTATGACCAATGAAATCCAGCCACTTGGTGGGTGATTCTGAACTCTTGGGCATTTTGTACATATGTTTTTGTCTAGTTAAGCTGTCCCTCAAATAATAAAAGGAAAAAGGTCCTCAGGTCTATAATAACCCTCCTACTTAAAATATTAAAACTAATCAAGAATGTTAAAGTGAGAAAGAATGAGTTTTCTTGTCTGACTCTTTTGTTTACAGACTGGGAAGCTGCCGGAGAAGGGAAGTGACTCATCCAAAGACACACGGCAGGCTGACGGCAGAGCTGGAGCTAGAACCGGGTATCCTGAAGGGAACGCAGCACGCCTCCCACTCGACCCCGATTTCCCTCAGAAACCCCCCTCACTGGACTCACCCTCTGCCGCTGTTCAGAGAACACACACCTAAAACCATGACTGATGGACCCAAAGTGATGTCAGTTTGGGACGCTACAAAGGAGTGAAAAGTCAGACCTTTCACAAGGAAGTGTCTGCACATCTACGGGGGTGGGGGAAGAACTGGACAGGTGACCAGGGGGAAGGAAAGCAGCAGAACAGGGACTTTGCACTAAACAGGGAAGTCTGACAACAGTCACAGAGGTCACATGACTGTGAGGAAGACGATGAGGCGTGTTGCAGAAGGTGCTGGTGAACGTCCACTGTGGCACCTATGAGCCCCTCCCCGCACCCCCGTCCTATCCACCCGCAGACACCCTGAGGCTCACTCAAACCAGGAGCTCACTGTCCCCGGCGCCCCACCTCCTCGTTCCCACGTCTGGGCCGTGGCTGGGATTCTCGCTTGCCTGGGATGCCCCCCTCTTGCTGTTCGCCTGTTGTAACACTCCCTACGCTGTAAGCCCCGGTCAAACACCACTTTTCTCATGCTGTCTTCCCCCTCTGGGTGCTTATTACTTCTCCCCGTCTCGAGTTCAGAGCGAGCTGTTTGTGACTCTCCTTCTCTGTCTGTATAATTATTTGTGGACATGTCATTTCCCCAATGGAGAACATACACTCTTTTAGTTGGGGTCGGCCATGTTTTTAATCTTTTCTTTTTTCACTCAACGAATATTTAGGGAGTGCCTTCCCTATATTAGGTGCCATGGTCTCTGACCTTAGGGCACTAATACTCTAACTGTGACACAGACAAGCAAGGGGCAAATACCACAGAGCTGACAAGTGCTCCCATAGGTCAAGTGCAGGGGGCTGAGGCAGCACGAAAGAGGGAGCACTTAGTCCGGTCTGCAGGGGAGAGGGGGCATCAGGAAAGGCTTCCTGGAAAAAGTAACAGCTAAGTGGGGAAGTGCAGGATAAGTGGGAATTTTCCAGGCAAAGCACGGGGGGCTTTGGGAGATGAGGCTGGTTTGCTGTCTAAACGGCAGATCATGTGGCCCGTGGAGGAGACTTTCCTGAGAGCAACAGGAAGCCTCTGATGATGTTCACCCCCGTCTCCAGCAGCACTGAGCTGGCATATCCTAGACACCTGAATGGAAGAGCAAATGACCGTAGCATTTCAGAATGTCTGTTATTTTAAGGCTCTTGGGGAAAATTCCCTCTATTTACTGGCCAGATACTCAACCTAGTTTCCCAATAACTAATAAAATTGAACTTTTGGTTCGGCCTCCCACAGCAAGGACGATAGGGGTCAGCAATTTCCTGATAACACAGATGGCTCTGGAATGCATTTATCTAAATAAGTGATACCGCTTGAGGTCACATCATGCTGACAGCTCACCAAAGAACAGTTGTCACTTAAGTCATTTCCATCTTTAGCGCTGTTGCACACAGAGGGCCTCAAGAGGCAGGAGGTTTCTTTTTTGAAAGACCCCATTTCCCAAGTTGCCAGCTTCTGCTCCCAGTCATGAGAAGGGGGTTTGTGGGCTACACAACCCTCCAGCTCTCAAAAGGGAGCAAAGTGTCGGCCTCGGAGCACCCCTGGGGAAGGCGCTTGCACTGGAAGAGCAGGAGAAAGGGAGGGGACAGGAAGTGGTACACTTGGGCTCTGGGGGCCCACCAAGAAAGGAAAACCGATTTTCACTAAGCCTGGCTTTCCATGTTGCCAGTTCCGAGTTCCGCCCCTCCTCCCCTATGCTGGGAAGCGGGAAGTATATACCCCTAACTTCACCCGGGGCTCCGACACCATGCGCACTTCCTGTACACATTGGGTCCTGGAATCAGCTCGTTATGACTCACTGCTGACAATAACGAGGTCTCCAGGCACCGTGGACTGACTTGAGAATGTTTACAGAATTGTTCCTGTACCAGAGACATTTAATGCTTTTCAACTGACCACTCCACCACGTCACCCCCATAAACTGTTCTTTCCTTAATTGGATAAACCCTTTTTCTTCCTCATGGAACACACAGTCCAGGAGTACCTGCTCCAGGGCCAGGTTGAGCCTTCTCCAGGTATTGCTAGTTCCCTCGGCCCCCAAATTTGAGCGAGAGCAACAGTTCATTAACCCTGACAACCACCCTACGGGGAGGGACCACTTTCACTCCTACTTTGCACAGGAGAAAACTGTGGCTGCTGGTGAGAGGGCGGGCTGCATTCGTTATCACCGTCTCATGATCTCCCACTCACAAATGTTAGGCCTGAGCTGGAGGCCTGGCCTCATCTATCTTTCAGGCCTCTGTGCGCCTGGGGGCTCCAAGCATACATCTATTCCTGCAGTCATGACACTGCTGTGTCCGCCAGTCTCACTGGAACAGGCTCCTCAAGTGTAAGGGGACAAAGACTCCGGTACCCTGCCCAGAGGCTCAGCTCCACAGGTCTTGAATAAATATTTGTTGAGTGAATAAATGAAACTTTAAAGAGAAACTGTGATTGTAAGTATGGGATCAAGCATTGTTAGCCTACTATGGGCACTGTACACAATAGGTGATAAATGGTTTCGAGCAACCTCTTTAAGAGTTCCTTCTGGTTCTAAAGACATTCTAGAATGTTCTCAGATCCAGAAGCAGCTCTCGATCACCCAGAGTGGACAGCTTCCACTTACAAAGTGCTTACCATGTTCCATTCCCAACCCCTGTGCTTAGTACTTCTCATGCACTTTGTGGAGTCCTTTCAACCTCTCTACGAGGTAGGTTTTATAACATTTTCTGCATTTTACAGATGAGAAAACTGAGGCTCAGAGAGGGGAAGTGTCTCCCAAGTCACCAGACAGGAGGAGGTGAGCAGTCATTCAAACCTGGTATCTTTGGAGAAGCTGCCCAAAGTCTTTGATTTTTGGAGTATTAAACAGCATGACAGAAACAGAATCCTGATCTAACTGCCAAGTTCATCTCTTCCTCTCCCCCAGTTTTTCAGCTCCTAAAACACCCTAAGGCTACCTTGGTGCAAAGCCTGAAATCTCTGTAGCTGACCCAGTGAGAAGATGACACAGCCACCTGAAAACCTGCTGGGCCCATTCAAGGACCCCGTATCTCTAAGGGTTCCAGCACTGGGCCTGCAGCTCCTCCCAGAACCAAGACGCATTTGTTCCTCAGTGAACAAAGGCACTGCACACCCACACAAACATGAGACAGGACAAAGACCTGACAGAGCTGAGCGCTGGCGGAGCGCCACAGGTTATGGAAACAAGGTGTGTCTTGCACAACACAGAACCACGCCGAGCAAACCGAAGCCTGGTGCTCTCAGCCGCATGAGTCAGAGCTGGTCGAGATGACCTCCAAGGCGTGAATGGGGCGTGAGGAAGGCTTCCTTCTGGGGCTTTTGCACCAGGCCAGGAGGTACCCAACGTGGGGGTAAATTTCAATCACCTCCAGAGGCCAGAATAGAGCCTGTCTTTCGCCTCCAACTGCCCCCGGCCCTGACACCTTCATCGATGACCCCTGTTCCCTCTTGGGTGATATTTTTGCTCCCAAGGCAAGCAAGTGGGTCTCACCAGCATCCACATGGCCTCCTCGGTGGATGGGCCGCGGGTGAGACACCTGGCCCACCCTGCCAATGCAGATGCCAAAGCACACACGTCATGCTGCAGGCCTACCTGGCTCACACCACTCCGAGCAGCCTTCCTCTGAGCCTGCTCGCCACCTCTATGCAGCTCTGTCTGCTCAGCCTCCCTTCCCGGAAAAGGACTACCCAGGGGCTGGCCGGGCCGGCTCTCCTCTGGGGTGTGGAGATCTGAGAGTCTCTGTTCGGTGCTCAGGCACCTGACCACGTCTGAAGGCTTCAAGCAGCTCTTCTTAGAGATCTTGGGTCCACCAGGGTATCTCTCACCTGCCTCCCTCTCTGCTCTCCTCTCATACTGTCCGCTTTCTTCACGCCATGGGGGCCGCTTACCCTGGCTGCTAAAGGCATCGCTGAGCTCTGAGATGACCCTATCAGAGCTCCCGAGCAGCGGCTGGGAGAAGCTGTCCTGGCGGCTATCTGAAGGTGGCACGTGGAAACCACTGTCTCCATTGATGTGAAGGGAGGCCTGGGTACCAGGTGCCAGGAAGTAGGCTTTGTCGGGGGCAGGTAGGGCCAGTGGGGAAGCCACTGAGCGTGGGGTGGACCAACTTGAACGGGGGAGCCTGAAGGACAAGGAGGGACTGGGTCTTGCCAACAAGGCAAAGTAGTCAGTGTTATAGACAGAAGCCTCTGGCAGAGGTGGCAGGGGTGGGGTCAGGGCCAGAGGGTGCCTGCCTGGGACCCCTACAGTCAGCGAGATCCACTCAGAGGTGACAGCGCGCATCTCAGGGGTCAGGGCTCGGTGGGGGTGAGGCAGAGATGAGGGGGCTGGCATGAGGCGCTTGCTGTGACTGGGAAACTTAAAAAAGAAAAGGAGAGAGGAAAACAAAAGGAAGAAGCAAAAGGTACAGGGTCAGCATAAAGAAAGGAGAAAAGTAATCACAAAGGATATACAGAGAGGAATGAAATGGACAGACGAGTGGGACACTCTGGTGTCCAAAAGGAAATCATATGGTTAGGTCTGTTGAGAAACTGGGATGTGGGTGTGTGCATGCGTGTGTGCATGAGTGTGTGCAGGGGGAAGGATGGGAGAAGCAAGTGGTGTGGAGATGGGAGAAAGGGTCTCGACAGAGCAGTTACACAGGGGCCAGCCTGGTTGGTCTGCAGAGTCAGACTTTCAAAGGAACCCACTGGAAGCTCCCCACCCTGCCCCACCCAGCCACCTCAGCCACCAAAGCCCTGACCCAGCACCATGAGGAAGAAACCGTGGCCTGCCACTGCCATGGCCTTTCCTTGGGCTTTCACTCTAAGGGGGCTCAGCAAAGCCCCTTCCAGGGAGGAGTCTGAGCAGTGTCGTCATTTCATTTTATAGTCATACTTGGCTGCAGTCAGGTGAAAAAATATAGGTGAGTTCCCTGTATTATCACAAACCAGTGCGCACTGCGCCAGTCTCACACCCTCCCCATGAGCTGACAGGATAAGGTTCTTGCTGTGCGTGAAGCCTGGGTCAGCCTGTCTAATACTTTCTGTCAAGAACCCTCTCGTGGGGTCAGCGCAAGGCAGCGAGAAGAGGAGAAAATGATCAGAGGACCAGAGAAAAGAGGTGCCATTCTCCTGTCATGCTGGGTCTCTGGCCCGTCCTCTCTACACCTTACAAACATTATAAACGTATTTCCTTTCAGCCCAGTGTAACAGAGATGCTATCAGTGCCTTGTTTCTGCTTGCAAAGAATGTTCTGGATTTTTATCTTCTGCAGGCCAACCTTGACCAACAAGATGACTAAGAGAACCACACTGGGCCACAGTGTGTACAGTACAGTGGGGGTACCCAGACCACCAGCTTTACCCAGGATGGGATGCTCCCACCACAGAGTTTTGGACCAACTGATAAAGGTTCTCCTCTCTCTTTCCCTAGTCGTGCTATTCCCAGAGCAATCACCTTAAGCTCTTTCTTTTCCCCTGAGATCATATTTCTCCAACCAAGTGTGTGAAAAATGCCGTTCGTGTGCATGAAAACAGACCCCAGGGTATACCCTCTGCATTGCCGAGAATGGTTCTTAATCACGGTGCTGAAGAACCGCCCCCGAGGGGCTGCCGCCATCAGCAGTGAGGCTCTGTCGTGCTGAGGATGAAACCCAGTGGCGAGAAGCTTAGGTACCTGTGGGCTGGTGGTGGCACTACGACTTGGTGGGGAGCAGAAGGGCAGGTCGATGTACTCCACCGGGTGTTTCACCAGTGGTCTTTTGATCACGTCCACGTAGGTGATGGGGAAGATGCCTTGTCGCGAAGTCCCTGGGATCCTCCCTTCGTACCAGTTCTCATCCACCTGCCGAAGCAGCGTGATCCTCTCACCCTGTAAAACACGACAAGGCCGGGCCCCTGTCACACCGTGCCTGCACCCTCTGCTATCCTGTATCATCTATCCCACTCGCCTCTCAGAAAAACCTGCCTTGCTAGACCTGGACAGAATAAAAATCACTGGATAGAGACGCTAACAGCTATAAAGGAACCTGGGTGGAGGGGGTGCAGTGTGGTCTTTAAATATTTCAGTAAAGGAGAAGGTCAGATTCACTTCGCCAAGCTACAATAGCAGATAAATGTAGTGTTTTTGACTCATTTAATGCAGAACAGATATCCAAACTTCTCTAAGGCAAAGGTGTTTGGGGGGATTCTCTTTTGTTTTTGTTCCTTTTTATAACTTTATTTTTTCCTGTATCATTATAGAAAAATTAAAATGTAATTAAACAGAAAACAAAATAATCATTAACCATAACATCACTGGAAGTAACTATGGTTGATATGCTGATAAATATATTTTACTTCCCAGATTGAATCCTATACATGTGAATGAGAATTGCATAAATTTTCCCATAAAAACTGAATATATACTTTATTTCCCTTTTCCAACCTGCCTTTTTTTTTATACATATATATACTTAACCACATAGTGAGCATCTTTCTTTAGCAGGAAATACAATTTCACATTTTAAAGTGTTGCACAGCTTCATGGGCCACTGTGGGATGTTCTGCTGCACTGATGTATAAGGATATAGTTAGTGGTCTCCTGATGTTAGGCAACTGGGTTGCCTCCAATGTTCCTCTTTTCTATAAAGGGGCTCATATTTATCTGGGGCATGTCCTCATTTCTCTCAACCCTCAATAATATTAGTAACTTTAATAACTTTAGCAAGCTAGAGAATTTTGACATGTGAAGAGAGATTGAATTCCTGAGAAGAACAGTGTCTCTGAACTGCTGAATTATGCTCAAAATAAGCATGTTGAGCTCTTTGAGGCAATAATAATGATACAACACTGGTGTCTACTGTTTCCTCAGCAACCACCAGATGCCACATGTCATACTGGGAACTTCACATACGTTGTTTTTGAGTTTGTAATTTAATCCTCCTACAACAGCTCTATGAGGGCCACTTATCTTCACTTTATATACGAGGAAATGGTGGCTCGGAAAAAACACTTAATTCCCCAGCAGCCACACAGCTGACAGCCCACGACTTTTGGCTTCAAAAGTTCTCAAACTTCTCCTGGTGTCAAAGGGCTTTTCTCCACTATGCTGTGAAACCTAGTCGCCCACACAGTGCTTACAACATCATTAGTTTCTCAATGAGTGTTGGTTGAATACAGTTTATAAAAGAGGCCTAAGAGTCCAGAAACATTGCCTTTAATCAGTGGAACTGATGTAGTTGCACCCTGGCACTATCCTTGGGTTTATTTGTAAAACACCTCAACCTCAGAAAAACTCTCCAATGGCCCTTTGTGCCATCTGTGACTGGGCACACTGACCAGGTGTGCTGACAGCACAGCCACACTACCCGGGGAACGGTGCCAGCCAACAGACCCCGAAGCAAGGGGGAGAGGGCAGCTTACCTTCCTGAAGGACATCTCTACTTGCGTGTCACCATTAAAGCTGAACTTCGCAATAGCTTCTCCATATTCCAAAACCTGCAGCGGTGTCAACTTTTTGGGCTGAGCCTTCTCCGCTGGAGGAAGCAACTGAGAAAGGCAAAGAGGCGAAAGAGAAAGGGGAAGAGAAGAAAGTGGATGCCATGAGCAGAGAGGCGGAGAGCACAGGAGTTCACGGTAAATGGATGGTGCTTTGGGCACGAGCGGGCTTTGCCTCAAGGAGAAGGGGGCGCTGCGGTACCTCGATGTAGGTGCGCGGGAAGATGCCCACCCTGCCGTGGTGCTCTCCTTCGTACCAGTTCTGATCGATCTGCTTGTAGATGTAAACGATGTCTCCCTTTTGCAGAGGAAGCTCCCTGTCAACAGAGGGGCGTGCATTTTAGCAGATGTCTCAATATGTGTAAGGTTAACACATGCAGTTTTTTTAGCCAGAGACTTTGAGTGAGGTCAAAGGGAGCAGATTACACAAGAGGGGGCTCTGTATTTGGCAGTGAGAACCCCACTCTGCAGGAAACAGCATCACGTTTGGCACTTACCCAGTCTTCTGTGGGGGTGGATGTTAACTTTATATTGACTAGCTCTCAAAAGTGCTCAGAGGCCTTATTAGTCTGTTGTGGTTTTTTCCACGTATTGTCTGTGAATGCCGTCTTCCGCTCAGAACATTTATGTAGCACATAGCAATGCACTCAGTATCCTTAACCGATGTTAAATGATGAAAAACATTTCCTTCTAGATACTTCCACTGCCTCCACTACCCTCTTTGCTGCCCTGGCAAGGCATGCCTTCATTGCTTTAAATTACCCTCACATTATTTCTCATATATTAATATCTTCTATCATTCCATCCACTTAGCCATCCATCCACCCACACATGTCACCATCCATCCATCTGAAATCAGGCAGACCTGAGTTCAAACATAGTTATACCATTCACCAGTTCTGGAACGTTGGGCAAAATACTTAATATCTCTGAGATACTTTATGAAAATAGGAGCTAACTCGGAGTTGTTGGAGAATTCAGTGACAAACTACAAATAAAACACACAACATGATGCTTGTCATATAGTTAACACTTATTAAATGTTAATTCACTTCATTTTCAACATTTAGGGATCTTGGAAGGAAGTGTTCTTCATGCCTTTTTTTCAGCTTTTCCATATCCATCCCTTTGTTTGCCTCAATAACAATAATGTTAACCTCTAATCAGGATTCTTTATGAATAATAAAAAAGGAAACAAAAAGAAAACATAAACAAAATGAGAACTTAAAAGAACAAAAAATTGTAATTTGAAACTTTCTTGAATTAAAAAAAAAAAAAAATGACCTAGACCTTTTGCATTTGCATCAAACCAATAGCTGGAAAGGTCTCTGCCTAATTTGGAGGGCGTGTGCCTGCTTTGCAGCGTGCCAGGAAGTCCCACTATACGTGACAGATGCTGCCTAAACAATGAGGGCACATCTGGCAAACCTGATATAAAGTCAGCACTGTGCTGAATGCAAGAACAAGGTGGCCTTTGTGGGTCTCACACTGGTAGACTGGACTCTAACCCCAAAGAGGCCCATGAAGGGGACCCAGGGTATTTATTTCTGTAAGAAGAAATGTCTTCGGTCAACTTTTTGCCATAGCCCACCTGAGTGGTGTTCTGAATTCCTCCCTCCCTTTTACCCTCAACCATGGACACATGGATAAGCAAGACCCTCAGCATATCCACCCCGGCTGGAGGTGGGCAGGCTCCAACCCTGCTACCCTAAGTGACTTGCAGCTGTACAGGCACTTGGGAGCATAATGGCCCTGCTGTTAAGACAGGGGAGAAGAGCTCGGGTGAGAGTGAGAGGTCTGTGGTCGAAGGAGATATACCATGGGGTGCCTGGGGCTGCCATCCTTCTATCCTGTGGACCGCGGCCCCACCTCCCAAAGAACCACATGACAAGGTCTGGTGGTAGCAAGATTTTAGAAACCAGAACATGGTATATATTTTAGATCTTTTCTGGAGCATCACCGTGTACATTAATTAGCTCAGAGAAATCCTGTGGAAAAGAAACCTGTTAAACTTTGTTGAATCGAGTGTTCCTACAGAACACTTTTTAAAGTAAGATACTATGGGGAATAATAGCACTCAGAAACTAAAGATGTTTAAAAGTCTCTGCCTTTTATTCTTTTAAAAAAGTTTTATTGGGGAAGCCGGGATGGCTCAGTGGGTTAAGTGCTCACTTTGCAGCTCCGGGGACCGAGGATTGAATCCCGGCCCTGGCCGGTGCGGAACCATATGCTGAACTGGGGAGTGCCCCCAGTTCAGTTCTCATGGGGGTAAAGACCCCAGCCCAGTTCCTGTCCTGTGCAGCCCCACTCCCACCTGTGGAATGAAACTATGTGGAAAAACCAATGATGTGCAACTATGGAGACTGTTCTGGACCCTCCCCCTTCTCTCTGTCTCTGTCTCTGTATCTCTCTCTCTGTTAAAAACAATAAAAATAAATCTTTAAAAAGTTTTATTGGGGAAGCCGGGGTGGCTCAGTGGGCTGAGCGCTCACTTTGCAGCGCCGGGGACCGGGGATCAAATCCTGGCCCTGGCCCGTGCAGAACCATGTGCTGAACTGGGAGCTCCCCCAGTTCAGTTCTCTCTCTGTCTCTGTATCTGTATCTCTCTCTCTCTCTCTCTCTCTGTCAAAAATAAATAAATAAATAAATAAATAAATAAATAAAAAAAATATATTAAAAAGTTTTATTAACTTTTTGAGGAGACAGCATGGTATGATGGAAGCACTCATCGGGAGGCAGGAACCCTCTCTCCAGCACTGGCAATGCTGATAAATGGTGACAAGGTCTGTCTACCTCAGCTTTCTGACCTGTTCTATTTGACAGGGTTGTTCTAAAAAAAAAAAAAATTGATTTAATTTTAAGACTTTTTAATGAAACCTAGGTAAATGTAATATTGTCAACACAGTCCCATTCAATGAGTATTACATGGACCTTCCTCAATTCAAAGAAAAAAGCAAGAAGGTAAAACTATAAATTGACATATTTTAATAAAAATTAATACATATCTTTCTAATCCTCTCTCTGGTTAGAAAAGAAATGGGGGTTGCTAATTGTTGCTACATTGTGCAAAATGTTTCATAAGTATATTACCTTGGCTGCCCTGCAAGAAAGACATGTTTATGCCCATTTTACAGGAAGTTAAAGGCAGGAGAGGTTGGTGACTTGCCCATAGTCACAGACACAATAAGCAGCAGTCAGGACTTCAATCCCATAATCGTCTGGTGCATGCTGCCACCACCTCTTGAGCTCAAGGACTAGAGTAATTACAAACATAACCAGTGCACTAGGTTTGGAAACTTGGTTTTAGGTTGCAGGAGATCATAGTTAAGCAGCTGCTACACAGTAGTTCAGTGTCCGAGGATGAGGACTCTTCTCCTGATCCCCAGACACAGGGCCTCCCAGCAGCAGGACAATGATGGCTGCTGGTCATTGCTGCCAATAAAAACTCATGGTCCATATTAGCCCAAAATTAGATAGAAAGTGAGCGGGTACCTTTGGAACCCAGTCTTTGGTAGAATTTCCCAAATTTCATGCCATGGAAAGTGTAAAGATTTCATGGTCATCTAAATTTAGGTAACAATGGGTTGAAGAAGCTAATCAGGTTTCTTCACTGAAAGACTTCTAGGGCCACTGACATGCCAATAGCAAAGAATCTCCTCAAGGTGGGGGTGGGGAGGTGCAGACATACTATGCAGTGGTCCCCAGACTCGTTTCTAGGATGGAACACACTTTCTGAGAAATATTTCTGAGGTACATACTTAGAGAAAAAATGCTGGTCTCTCGGAGGTTTCCACAAGCCTTTAATCCCTTGGGATATTGTAGCAAACCTGGTAGCTATCATCCTAGAGACTGGTCCTGGTTTCTTCCATAAAAAAGATGGGTCAGGTTGTGCCACCACTTAAATAAGCAAGCTGAGTCCCTATATGGCAGGAGGCAGGTGGCACAGTGAAAAGGGCCTGGGTTTGAATCCTGACTCCATCACCGACCAGTTTGGGCAAATTCCTTAACCTTGCAGTCCTTCAGGTTCCCCATCTGTATAAAGGGATAATAGTAGTACCAACATGACAGGATTATAGTGTAACCTACGTAGCACTGTAATATGGTGTAAAGTACTTTGCACATAATACACTCCATTAACTACTGGGTTTTTTTTTTGTATTCTTTTTTTATCATTGCTATTTCTCTAACTCTTCTCTAGTAGTGAGCTTCTGTGTTTCAAGACAATTAAAATGACAAATGACTGGTGGCACTTACTTTAGTGTCTGAGCTTTAAAATCAAATTTGGCTCTGGCAGGTCTCATCTAAACACAAGAAACAAAGTCAAGTTAAAAACCACGATTCATACATAATGAAACAGACACATTTTCAAAAGTTTCTAGAAAGCAAAGCAAAACAATTCAATCTAACCATTTCATTTTGGTATACAAATATGGGCAAAATTCCACTTGTCTGGCCTTAGCAGAACACTAGATGGATGTATGGTCAACTATATCATGCATGAGAATTTCTCTAAGGAGGGACAGATTTGGAAAAGAGATGGTTAGAAAAGTCCCAAAGCTGAAGTGCTAAGTTCCCTAAAGCTGACTATGGCTATTAAACAAAACAAAACAAAACAAAACAAAACAAAACAAAACAAAACAAAACAACAAAAAACAGGGTTAGCCAGAAGTCTTACTGTTTAGAAATTATCACTATCTTATGCTTACATTTTCTATTTGCCTGACTTAAATGACTATCTGCAAGTAGCTAAAACCCTGATTCACCTCTCATGTCATCTTTAACGACATATATTTCTTCGGGTCTGTGAGATCCATCCAAAAACCCAGATAAAGGGAGCCCGGAGCTCACTGTTTCTCTAAAGCTTCCATTCCTGTTGGGTAGACCTCTCCTTCTAGAACTCCAGGCCTGAAAGTCACCTTCAGCTCCTTGTTCAGCAAGTCTGTCATTAAGTCATGCCAACGTTCCCTCTCCCTCCAGTGGTTTCTCCACAACCCCTCTCATGTCTGACCTCTACTCCTATAGGCACAAAGCTCCCTTTGACTTCGATTCTCTTCACTTTAATCTACTGTCACTCAGGAGCACAAATAACATTCCTCAAATACTCCAACACATCACTTCCTTGCTTTGAAGTTGGCAGAGTCTCAATTCCTGAAGTGGGTTGAGGCCTTTGGGTAATTTCTCCCCACTCATACCCCAACTGCCTTTATCTCTTTTTACACTCATACCATTCGTCAGGCAAGTCTGTTTACTACAGCTTGCCTAAACCCTTTCCTCCGTTTGGAATGTCATCTCCAATTTCAGTGAAAAGAGCAAAATGTTCAACTTTATCTACCACATTTATTTGTACACCTTTCATCTCCATTGTTAAAAGTAGTTATTTTAACTAATGTTTTCTTTTTTAAAGAAAGGTAGGGGAGAGAAATCATATGAGCAAGCTGTTTATAGCTGCCAACAGAATTCTGATCCAGAAAAAAAAAAAAGAAAGAAAAAAAAAGAATTCTGGCCCAATCCGTGAGTAGATCCAACTTCTTCAATTGCTATGACTTTCTGGTCTAGAGAAACAATGTGATGAAAACTAAATTATACACTTCTCTTCAATAGGAGAGGGCATGGCCAAAGCAGAAGGGGAAAAATGGGAGACTTTAGGTGAAAAAAATAAGTGGTATTAAGAAACTTCATCAAGCTTAATTTTAGATCCATAATCCCTCTGTGATATGCCCCAAACTGGGGTCTTGTGGGGATCTTCTTAAGTGCCATGAATTCACCATAGGAATGTTTTATTTCTGCATTTTTCTGTTGATCTATCTATCTATCTATCTATCATCTATCTACATACATACATGTTAGACGCCAACTGAATGTATGCCTTCTAACCAATGCCACACAATTTCAATGCCTGAATATGTGTCTGCCTGTGACCAAAGAGCATAATTTCACAGCTGTAGGCAAATAATAAAAGAACAGATGTGGGGTTAATGATAAATGACAAGTTCACAAGAGAAGGCCAAGTGACCAAAATTGTAAGGACAAATATTTCATAGTGAGTCCAATAAAAGTGGTGGTCACCCCATGCCAGCCAGCTATGGAGCCATGTGAACTTAAAAAAATTTATACCCAAACAGTAGCATAGTCACACTTGGAGTGGCAACTGAGTTCAGGCAAAAACTGATATGACCTATCAATTAAATTAATAAACTTGTATAGGTGTGTAGTTTACTATTTAATTTGTAAGTGGGCTTAGGTCAACACTGGAGGTTGGTAAAATTTCTTTTTTCATTAGAGGGAATCTGTACAGACATTACTCAAAAGTTTAGAAACGGATTCCACCGCTCTCTTAAGACATATTACCTGAGTCACCATTGTGTATACAAAGCACGTGTCCCTCTTTATCTTTGTCTATCTACCTGCGGTGGAATCTGGTCAGTCTTCTGGCTCCAATGTTTGTATTACTTACTACCACAGAGACAGCTGTTCCTACAACAGACATCACTCAGAGAGAACTGTTCCCTGGGTTCTCTGCTACTGGGTTACCAGCTTCCGAAAGGCACAGTCTGTCTTGTCTCATCTCCCCACAGGCTCTCGCATGAACCAGTGGTCATTCTGAGTACGTGAACAGGACTAAAGTATGTCTCCACATCCTGCTGTGCCCGGGACTTGCTGCTGTCTATTTTTTCATGTCCATCTGTCAACAACTAGGACAATGATTTTCAAAGTGTGGTCCCTAAACTGGTATCATCGACATCACCTGAGAAGTGGTGAGAAATGCACATTCTTAGGCCCCACCCCAGAAATGAGAACTTTGCCGAGGGAGCCCAGCAGTCTGTATTTTAACAAGGTCCTAGGGGGCTCTTCTCTTCTATTTTTAAAGCTATAACCCTTGTTATAATGGCTTGTCCCTAGGTGATTCTGATGCACTCAAGTCTGAGAGGCACTGCTCTAGAGGGGAGGCAGGGCGCGTGAGGCGGAGCCTGCCTGTCTCTGTCCATGGTTATCCTGCCCAGTTGCAGTTTCATTTGCATGCACTGTCTGAGCATGTGAGCGTGCAGCCCTAGGGTGTCTGTGCGTGTTCCCATCCTCAGCATCACGTGTAAACACGCAGGTCTGTGAACGAGGACCAGCCACCGCTGGAGCCTCCAGAACAAGGTAGTTTTGAGAAGGAGCCGGCCTGCTGAATGCTGAGGGGCTGTCCTTCCCTTGCAACTGACTGACACTTGCAAACTTCTGCCTCTTTCTTATTATATTTTCTTTTCCTCCATCACTTTAGAGTCTCTATGCCCTCTCCAACTTTCCTTCTTTTAATCTGGTTTCTTCTTTTCTCTATCTCTTCTTCCCAGACACCTTCTATTAAAAAAAAGAAAAAATTAACAACTAGCAAATGTTGCCTTCATCACTCAAAAGATAGACAAAAAGTATGTATCTACTATTATACTGAAAGATTATAAACCTGTAAGTACTTTGGTTGTCCCTCATTTCCATACCCGCTAAGCCACAGACACACACACTTTCCCCAAAGGAGCTAATCTTCAGCAGGGCTACTGAAGGGTCATATGGCAAAACAAACTGACACAAGATGCAGCCGTTGGCCAGTATAAGAATTTCAACAGTGTTGGCCTTACTGCAGAAAGCCAAGGGCTGCACAAAATTACTTCAAAGGTTTGTGCTTTAGTTTGTTTTATAGCATTAAGTTTTGTAATCTCAGCTGAGAAATGTCAAAATTAAGGGAACAAATGAAATGTTTCTCAGCTCTCTCACCCTGCACAAGGTATCCTAACTGGAAAACTCCTTGGGTTTCAGAATTTTTCAGTGAGGCTTCCACAATGCATTCATTGTATAATGCTGAGTGGCAGTACTGCTTGTTCTCTGACAATTCAATATGAATGTCACTGAATTTTGGGGTCGATGTAAATGTTGTAAACAATGCATTGCTAGCTAGGTTCTGTAATAGAAGTTTCACTAAACCATCTCTTCAAAGAAGAATCTGTCATTGCCCATACCACAGCTACTGATGCATATGAACTAAGGTATGAGGTCTCTAAGCAGAATGCACAGGCAACACAGTATCATGATAAAATGCAGGACACAGGGGACTGGACTCATGAAGGCAGCCGATGCTCTAAGGCATGCATAAGGGTGTGTGCCAACAGACCCCGGTCCCACAGCCAGACATGCTTGAACATACAGAGCACAGGACATGATGGGAACCATGTCCTCTGACCAGCCACAGAAGAGCCAAAGCAAGCCCCAGGGAAGCCAAGATGACAGATGCCATGTGGAAAACTAACGTGGTCTACAGAGCAATGCTGAGGGGGAAGCAAATATTGCTTTGGGTCAAGCAGCAGATGGAGGCGACCAAAACAGACCTCTGACCCAGATTTCCTTTTTGCTGTATCGTCTATATTGAGGAGGTCCCCAAAGCGCTCATTAGTGATAAACTGATGGTGCGTTGGAATGACGCCCGTGTGGCGTCGAGCTGCAATATCGGCCTCTTCTTGCTCGCGCTTAAGTCGTCTCTGGTCCGCTAAAAGTTTCTGCCATGAAATTGCATAAAATGGGCAGTGAATCATCTGGTCCAGGGTACTAGAAAACTGCCAACACAAACAACTAAGGAAAAACGTGCTAGGTCAATAGGGAGGAACTTTAACCCTTTTAGTGCGACAGGTCAATATATCGGCTTTTGCATCTTGGGTGAAAAGTGCAGCAGGCCGATATATTGGCTCATTTAGACCATAGTTAAGGGTCAGATGTCGGAGGGTCCTCATAGCCATAACTACTGTGCTCCCACTCTAACAGTCCCTGGTACACTCTGTGAAGGAGGGAGATAGCACGGAACAGGAGAAACCTGGGGAACGATGGGACACAGGGCATGAGGAATTCCACACAGTGACACTGCTCAGCCCAAAGCCTCCTACCTCCCGATACATGGGCAGCAAGGGCCAGGTGATACGGGGGGGGGGGGCGGGGGGCACATCCAGGGCATTCATAGCGTGCTGGGCTGGTGGCAGGAGGCTGAAGTGCTGTCCTAACCCATCCTAGGCAGGGCATATACGTTCCCACAGTGTGTGCCCATGGTGGCACCAGGGCTAGCTGATTCCTCTGCCCATATCAGGCCTACTAAACCTGCTCTGGGCTTCTATTCTGTGGGGTCTACAGCAACTACGTTATCTGTATACTTCCTATGTCCGTTACTGTAATATGCTTGGTAGAGTGGAGCCACTCATTTTAGAAAATATGGTACCCCATTTTTAAGACCAGCCAATTCTTGCTCTGGGCACAAATTTTTGGTGGCCTCAGCATATGCACCAATGTCTATGTATGTGACTGGCAGAGAGCCTCAGTTACTTTCTTACTGTAGCCTTTTTTTTTTTTTTCTTTTTACTTAAACTACAAGTATTTCTTCAGTAGGTAAAATAAAGCTGAATTTAAGGGAATGATGCAGAATATAAACATAGAAAATAACAGTCATCTATTTCTATTTTTAAAAGCCTTTTCAAATAATTCAACAATGTGGCATTTTGGCAAAGAGCCTCATGGCCTATTGAAATGACCCTATGAAACAGAATTTTAATGTGTTTTCTTATTCCATACCAAACACACATTCTTGGGATTAACATTCCTGGTAGGAAAGCATTAATTAGAACTGATCATTCTGAGCATGCTCAACAAAACACCAGTCTTCTTCCAGGATGCAATGAAATGCCTCAAGTCATGCCTAGCCCCAAAGGATGGTGGGCCCAATTTTTCTATTTTTCTCCAGAGTCTACAAATAATAAAGTAACAACTCATCAAATGGCTATAGGATTTCCAGTGCTCAGGTATGTTGTAAAGATTAAATGAGGAAAAACCATGAGGAAGTGCTTTGCAAAGTACAGAAGAGCCCCGGTTTCCAGCTCTGCACTGGGTATAAGTTCATTTGGTATGTGGCCCTGGGCAAGCCACCACCCTGTTTTGTCCTGGATTAAACAGGGGACTGACTAGATGGCTACTGATGTCCCTTCCAGGACTGACATGCTCTCATTTTCTGAAATACTATTATCATCAATGTTACTAATAAAGCATTTACACAGGGCTGACACTGCATTAGCTGGGAAGTATGTTTTTTCTGTAGCAATGGGAACAGACTTATTCTAGAATGCCATATACCTGGAGTTCTGGACAAGGTTACATAAAATCAGTGGAGGTGGACAGGGAATGGAGCAAAGCTCCCAAACCAGTGCTTCAATCTGACCTGCATAAATCCCTCATTCCCACAGTTTAACCACATAAGCTAAAACTATGCATAAAGACACAAAGTTTTTAAGGATCTTTGAGGTAGTCAGGAGACAAGCTGCTCACCTGCTGAATGTACCTCATTCAGACTGACTTATACCAACTGTTAAGCCAACTAAGTAACGTATGCCTCCCATGTGGCAGGTAAGAATTCTATCACAAAACCTTCCATGCTGGATACTATGTTTATACTTGTCAGACAGACTCTCACATTCATTCACCATAGCAGCTCAGGCCTACACAGATGGGAATCTCAGTGACAGTGACTAGAAACTGTTCTGTGGCCTGATGAACACCCCATTGTATGTGAGGTTTTCACTTCGTTATTACAAATAATTCTGTACGTCAAATGCTTCTCCTTGTTTCTTCCAACAGACACACACAAGTGTCTTACTGAATACTATCTGTACTGTGCCTAGAGAGGGGGAATGCCATGGTCTATTTTGTCTTTTGTCTCACCATCTGGCAGCAATGACTGTCATCTAGCGCTCCTCAAAGTCAGCCTTACCCTAAATCCTTAAGGAAAATCCACCTAAACTCTGAAACCATTCACCAAAACAGAACAGCATAAAAAAGCAGCTTCAGATTTTACAGGGAAAGGAAAAGGAGTTGCATAGACCTGAGTACCCTTCCCCCTCCTGCCACCAGGTTCAAAGCAATTCTTCCACCTCTTAATTCATTGCAAAAAAGAAAATAAATAAACAAACAAACAAACAAATAAATAAATAAAAAAAAATAAAGGGGGCATCAGAGTTTGTTTAATCAGTAGCACCCTTTCCTCTTGGGAGTGCGAATTCTAAAAGGCATGCCTCATAACAACACTTTATCACCACAGAAGCTTGTAATTTTTGCCCATTTAGCTGCTATATAAAACTATCTCTTCCTAAATCCCAAGACAACACCCTCCTTTCCCAAACCTGTCAGTCATCTTGCTGCAGGACAGATGTGTCAGTCACTGCAAGACAAGGTCTATATCAGGAAATTCTTGATGGGGGTTCACCAACGTTTATTGGGATATCTCTTTTCCTCTTTTCTTCTGAGTTAAAAACCACTTCTTCAAATTGTTTCATAATGTGTATCATGGTCATTATTACTTTTCAGTTTCCTCTTTCTCCTACTGCATCCTTCCCAATATGAACTGTGCTTTGTGCCAAGAGAGGGGTGGGCAGTACTGGAGAAATACGTGGGTGGATTTTCCTAGAGAATAATAAGGCAGGGGCTGGGGCAAGGGATGAGAGAGCAAAGAGGAACACAAGGGGGGCAACCTCTTTCTGAACCTCCTGTGCAGGCTCGATGTGGCATTTAAACCAGATGCATTGGGGAAACCAGTTCTACTTTTTGGAAAAGTGGACTCAAAGAGGAGTGACTGAGCTTATGGCATATAAAAAGTCCCTTCTGACAACGCCAATCTTTGCTTCCAACTGCTAGGCCACATCATTGCTCTCTGAGCAATACCCAGAACACTTACTTCCTTCATATTTTTGTCTGTGCATAAGGTAAGAGAGTTTAGAGATGGCATTGTACCTCCTTATCATCATGGCGTCTTCGAATAAATTCGTCTGTGGATTCCAAGTAATCAGCTGGTATAAAATGTCGTGGTGATTCTGAATCTTCAAAACAACAAAGCAGAATTAAAACAGGGAAGAATTTAGTGGGAAACCACACTGGGAAACAAATTTCCCCTCTTATCCATTCTAAATATCAAGTTTTGAAAAGTTGTTGAGACCAAATGATCATTAATCAAATTCTGAAGGAAAAAAAATCTCCACTCCCAATTTTTGGATTTCCTTGTGAACTAGCATCATACAAAGAAAACTCAACAGAAGGCAGAAGTAGAGCAGAAAGAGAGGACCTTCTCTGAAAGGTGTCCCTTCTAAGAGGCGTGCAAGATCTTACAGGGACACACTGTACACGCGTGCGCCCACACACACACACACACACACACACACACACATACACACACAGGGCACTGAGAGAGGCTGCCTCTCAAAAAACCACGGGGTGAGTTGGTGTTGGTGCAAACTGCAAGGGGCTCAAGAGTTCAAATGAACAAATTTCTCAGGTGAGCTAAATGGCCAATTTTTCTTTCGAAACAGAGTTTGGTGGTTAGTCTGAATGACATGGGGGCTTCGTTTTTTAAAGAAGTGCAGCCACTACAAGCCATGATTAATTGCCAAGCAAAACAAACAGAAAACAAAGGACGGACCAGAAAATGAGCACCAAAGGCACACAGGAGGGGACAGAGCAAGCAAAGTGGAGAGACGGGTGAGATGAGACTGGGCAAAAACACAAAAGGCCACCTCCGAGGGATGGTCCCAGTTCACTGTGTGGGTTGTTGTTCCTGTCCAGGCCGTGGTCTGAGAACAGCACAGAGTTCCCATTATTAAAGGCCCTCGGGCAGTCCTCTGGGACTGGGGGTCTCTCTTGGGGGTGCTCTGCGAGGCGGGTCAGCCTGGCCATGGTGCGTCGGGAAGACAGGCGTTTGGGGACGGAGGGCTTCCCCCCGGGGTGGGGGTCATCCAGATGGGACTGAGTGGGGAGGTCTGGCTTCCGGCTGACTGGGGGGCCTGAGAAGTCACCAGGGGAAGGCTGTCTGGGGGCGTGCTGGGGGGGCTTTTTCAACCGGAAAGGGAGGGGACTCATTAGGTAGATGTTCCTGAGGAGGGCGCTCTTGTCCCCTCTGGAGTCCGGGCGCCAGTCAGGCAGCCTGGAGGTCTGCTGCTGCTCGTGCTTCCGGATGGTGGTGAAGCGGGTGTAGGAGGCCGGGCAGGTGCCCTTGCACTTGTTGAGGCGGTGTTTGGGGAAGTCTCCGTGAACACTGCCGCTGCTGCCCTCTCTGCTGTCGCTGGAGATGTTTGAACAGTGGTCGAGCTCATCGGAGCAGGTGGACAGGGGCTCAGAAGGCACCAGGCCCCTGAAGCCCAAGCTGGGGTCCGCCATGGTGCCGCATGTCAGGGACGCATAGCCCCCCGCAGGGTTCACCCCGTCCAGCTCCCTGGGCCGGAGCTTGGTCGACTCTAGAAGGGACTCGGCGGAGCGGGCTGAGGTCAGGCCGCTCCGGGACAGCACCGGTGTGGGGGACTTGCTCAGCCTGCCGGACAGGTCCAGGGACGGCATGGACCGGGAGCGCTGGATCAGCTGCTCAAAAGCCGTGATGCGGGACGAGACGGTGTGCTTGGGGATGTGCTCTGAGCCCTCCTGGCTGGGGCCCAGCTCGCCCCTGGCCAAGGCCAGGCTGCTCCTTTCGAAGTGGGAGGCCAGATCCCGCACACTGGACGAGGAGATGGAGCCCAGGAAGAGGCCGGCTCGGTTGATGTGGTGCATGTCCCGGTAGAGTGTGGTGAACTGCGAGCCAGCCTTTCTGGAGAGCGGGCAGGGCCTCCGCACGCTGCTGCCGCACTCCTGCAGGCTCAGGGTGCTGCTCCACTTGCTGTCATAATCTCGCCGGGAGCGCATGAGCAGGCTCTCAATGCTGCCCCCCACGTGGAGGGGGAGGCTTCTCTTGGAATCAAGCAGAGAGGCCGAAACACAAAGGTTCTCACAGCTCTGAGCCTTTTCCGATGGCAACAGGACGCTCTTCTGTTCCTGCAAGAGTGCGCTGGGAGCAGACAGCCTGGGCTTGAACTTGGAGGGAAGGATTTCGGAAATGCAGACTTTCGCAGCAGACAGGGGTTTCTTGTGCTTACACACAGGGCCTAAAGCATTGCTAGTGTTAACGGTGCGGCTATGAACTGAAGATGAAGAAATCATGTGAGCATTCCCACCTTTACGATCCACTGGAAAGCATGCAGAATAAAATAAACAGACCCATTAGATTAAAGCTGAAAGCTGCTAAAAAAATAAAAAAGGAGAGGTCACATGCTCATTTGTCACAAAGGTTTGTTGTGTTTTAATTTCCAGTCGATGTCCAGAAGCAAAATAATCTGTGCTGCAAAGCAGGTGCAAAGATGCAACAAAAAAAATGGCCACCTTACTAGAGTTAGAAAAGGCTAAAAAGCTCAGCTAATTCCTAAGAAATGGGAATCAGAACAAAAAAGAGAGAGAGAGAGAGAGATGCTTCAGGGAGAGTAAGGTTGGGGTTTAAAGGAAGGGAAACTATTAACACCAGAAAGAAAAATGGCCGGTGAGAAGCTAGGGGAGGGGACATAAGAAGGCTCAAAGGCCTGGAAACATATCTGAACAACGTAAAACTTATCCCAGCAGGTGGGGCTTCACCTGCTGCCAACACCCCAACAGTGTAGACAGGTGAGACATCCCAATAACAGTGTGGATGGGCGAGGCCTGCAGGCTTCGCTCCGTTACCTTTCGTGGAGGCTGAGCTGGGGGGTCGCTTGAGCCCACTGAGGCCCTGGAGCGGGATGTCTCCACCTTCCAAGACGCTTTTATAAATCTGCCTCTCGTTCTCCAAGCTACCGAGATCCCCAGGAGCTCCATCTGATTCCCTCTTCACTGCATGGAAGTTGGAAGAATATATGCTAAGAACGATGTAATTAGAAAAGAAAGGAAAGAAAAGGAGTTAGTATTTTTAACATTTTTCTAAAAAAGCACACTTCCAGCTGAGGACAAGAAACACACTTTCTGGCACCCTAACCAAGCACCGTTCTTTCTACAGGATGTTCTCACTTAGACAGAGTTCTACAGACAAGGCAGGCCCACGGGTGCCCTTGGATGCTCAGGAACCATGTCCAAACAGCGAAATGCTCTAACTGAGATAACTGCATTTGTGCTTTAAAGAATAACAGGGGGAAGCTGGGATGGCTCAGTGGGTTAAGCACTTGTTTTGCAGCCCCAGACCCTGAGGATTGAATCCCGGCCCCAGCCCATGCGGACCCATATGCTGAGCTGGGGTGTGCCCCCAGTTCAGTTCTTGCTGGGACCTACGGTATGCGAAAGCCGCCCCCCCCCCCCGCCCCCCAGCCCAGTTCCTGCCCTGCACAGTCCCGTGCCCACCTGTGGAGTGAAACTATATGGAAAAACTAATGTCAACTATGGAGACTGCTCTGGGCCCTCCCCCTTCTCTCTGTCTCTCTTTCTCTGTCAAAACACAATAAAAATAAGTTAAAAACAAAACAAAACTGAGGAGACAAGGCTGGGAGGGGAAGAAGGGTGGGATGAAGGGAAGGAGGAGGGCAGGAGAGTGCTGGGGTCCCAGTGGTGGCACAAAAGATGGGGCAGTTGAGAACATGAGTGGAGCCCCTGATATATCACCGGCCAGTGTTGGCGACTTCAAGTCCACCGCTAGGATTATTTCTTTGAGTTATTCTACACAAGCGCTTTGGTAGATGGAGCATTAAAACCAACCATGAAAGGAGGTGGTGGCCTAGCTGTCCTGGGTCTGCAGGAAAATCAGCCACCAAGTGAAACTGGAACCCGAGATTCTCTGTGTTCTTATCCCAGCCACATACTGCACTTAATTCTTTCAAAGTCTGTATTCTGAACCTTAGGACATGCATTCTGAGTATCAATTATTGATCATTTTGGTCCCTCTTTTATTTTTATCTTGTTGAAATTCTAGGTATTTTTTCACATTACCATAAATCCTTTTTGGAATGAGGTAGGGCACAGAAAAAAATTAAGAGCCCTTACTCACTGAACAACTCCCTTCCCCTAATCCCAGTGTTCTAGGCCCTCACCTACTGGCACACTGACAAGCGGACACACACACACTCATGCAGGTGAGTGAGTGACTTCTTTCCCACAAAAGTACTTGGGCTTCGGCTTGGCTGCTTTTCAATCCTACTGAAATTCAGCTCACTGGTATCAATGTGGATTTCTCATCTCTAAAGGTGTAAACAGTTTGGTGGACTTCTTCATCTCACTATTTTATTACGAATATTATCATGTGTACAGAAGAGCTGAAGGAATTATAACAGGAACACTTATCTATCCCACCCCTCCCTCCAATTCTGCAAGAACATGACTGCATTTGCTCTATCACACATCCACCCATCTCTTTCCCATTAATAATGATGGAATTAGTTTTACTTTTCACCCAGCCGCTGGGTCCGCATGGTCACAGATAATGATGTCAATAGCAACCCTACACACCACTTGGTGTGATGTTCTATGTCGGAGGCATTGTGCTAAATGCCCAACCATCATTCTCTCTCTAAGCCTCACAGACAATCCTACTTTTTCCATTTTCAGCAGAGGAGACAAGGCACTGAGAGATTCAAGTACTCATCAAAACAGGCACGGTTCTGTGGAAGGCAGAGCCGGAATTCTCAGTCGCTGCTTTATAGAGGACATTTCCCTGTGACCGAAGGCACAGTGCCTCCCAAGGGCCCAAACAGTGGCTTAAGGATGCTTGAGCTCCATGTACGCCATCCTCACCGAGTGTCACCTGCATGAAGCAGCTCCAGAATCCAGGAGTCAGAAACAGAAAAGAGGTGGACTCTGTGGCTAAACAGGGATGCCTCCATCTGAGCAATTCCACTGTTCCCAGCATGGCCGAGGCCCCTCCCAGGAGCCACCTTATCACGTGCCCAACACTGATTTCAAGGGTGTGATGTGCTGTATTTCAGGGGCTTGCCCAGGCCGTCAGGGTTCCCCCAGGTCCCTCCTCATTCTCTCAGGCCTAGGTGATGAGATCAGATGCTTTTCCCCCTTTCCTGAGCTGAAACAAAAGATCGTTACTGGGAAACCATAGGGAAAAGAAAACCAGTCCGCAAAGCTGAGAACATAAAAGCACGCGAGTGAAGTGAGTCTACAGAGCGCCTCCAGGGTGTGTGTCTCAGAGTGGAGGACCCTCTGGGAGGCGTCGGATGGGGCAGTCTCCTTCTCACAGGCTGTGCCCTGATTTGTAGGAGCCCACGTGACTGTCAGATCTTAGTGCACTTTGTTGAACAGATAAAAGGTCACCTTGTCAGAAAGCAAGATTGGCACACATGACCTGATCAAGGGTATGTTTCGATTTGTGAAATCATGCATTTAGAAATTCTTCCACAGGTAAGAATTGTATCCCATTTATTTACGGCTCCTAGTTCCGGGCATCAGTGACCGTGGAGTCATCGGAATGGTAGAAAGAGTTAAAGCTACAGCGAATTAGGGTGGCCCCTGCTTAGGATGGCTGTTCTCCCTGGTGTCTGGCCTCCACCTGGAATTGTCCACGCCCACCCCTACAGACAAAGAGGCTTGGCTTTCCTAGTCTGGGGACCAGGCCTCGGGACAGGGCTGCCACCCACAAAACTCCTGCTTCTGCCTGCAGGGGGCACTCCCAGCTGTCCCTGGTTCTGACTGGTAAAAGCTATCACCTCCAGCTAAAGGGCTGGAATACCCCTAAAGGAGACTTGCAGAGTTGTGATACTATATGCCAGTCTAAATCAATGTAAGCTCATCTAAACTGGCTTTCACCTTGAATTTCCTCATTAAAAGGAAACCTTCCCTTTTTCTACACTTCCTTTCAGTCTAATCTCTTTTTGGTTGCACCTTCTGATTTTGTCCTTAACTTTAACGCCACACGTCTCCTTTTTGGACACCCTCACTGCAAACAGATCCATGCACAGACGTCCTTTAGCTGAGATGTCTGAGGTCTGTTTTGTGAGGGGAGAGTCTCTAAAGCCCTTCCCGCCCTGGTCTGGAGCTACCAGGCCTTTCTTGGTGTTGCGTGCTTCTGACAGCGGCTTCTGTCCTCTGAACTGCCTCAGCCTGGGTCCAAACTTCCCACCCAATCTTCCCTCATTCTTCCTAACTTCATTTAGTAAGGATCTGTCAGCCATACACTGGCTACCTGACCTCACCCCTCCTCTACCTTAGCAGCTGTCAGAACTCACCGGCCCACCCCCACCAGCCACACCCCTTTCTGGCTTTTTTCCATTCATTATCACCATTTTTCCTGCTTCCCCACCAGAAGGACAAACCAGCACTCAGGAAACCTCTCAGAATGGAGTTGCCATGGACAATTGTTTTCTTTCTGATACCAAAGCCAACATGCTTTTTCCAGATGTGAAACACTTTGCAAGTTGTTTCAAAACAACATCTAAATGCTCTGGAACAATGTTTTAAAATCTATCATCTCCACGGGATCTCCTAATGTTGGAAAGACGGACATCTTTTGTCCATTGCACTCGAGGGAAAACTGAGGACCAGAGTGGTGAAAGCATTTGCTACAGGTTACAGAGTTGTTGGGTCTTTGCTGTGTTCAGGTAGATCAGAGAGGATGAGAAAAGTACCCTCAGGTTGACTGAGAAAGACCCAAGATACTGACTACTTAAGAAAACAAGTGCAGAAGCTCATCAGCAACTCTCAGCAGTCTGCGTTGAGGCAGCTTTCTGCTGAGGGAGAGCAAGCCAGGAGGAGACAGTGAGATCTCCCCCTCAGGCTAACTAAGATGCAGAGCTGGCTACTGAGTTTCAAAGGAATTCAACAAAAACGCACGCACGCCCATTCAAAGAGTAAAGTGAGAGAACAGAGCGATCATTTTAGGGCCAAATGTTTCCAGTTGTGATAAGTGGTGGAGGCGGTGGGCAGGGTCCTGGCAGCTGAGATACCAGCCTGTCTCAAACAGTGAATGTGGGTCAGCTGAGATAAGCCTGCTTGTTTTAAAACCTTGGAAATAATGCTTCTCTCGTTCTCAATTTGGCTCATCAGCACTATTAGTTGTGGTGAGAGTGTCCAAAAAGTCTACCTTCAAGTCTGTTATCTATATATGAGGGCTGTCTGGAAAGTATCCAGCCATGTACTATGAAAAACAGAGGCATTTATGGCCAGATTTTTTCTGGACAGCTCTCACAGAATTTTCTTTTGAGCTCCAGACACTTACATTCAACTGTGTTGTAGACTGCTCCACCTAGAAGTTCCTCAGGCATCTTAAAACCAACATGTCCCAAACCAAACCCAACGCTGTTCCTCCATCTCCCATTACCCAAGCCAGAAAGCTCAGGGGACAAACCCAGGGAATTCTCCTTGTTCCCCAAACCTAATCAGTCACCAGGTTCTATTCACTCCCTGTCCTGGATACAGCTCCCCTTAATCCATTTGCTCTCTACCTCCCTTGTCACCTCACCTCTCGCTCATCTCTGCAAAAAGCACACCATCGCTCCCCTAGACTCTACCCCTGACTCCCTCTAATCATTCCTCCAAACCACTGTCAGTGGAATTTCTAGAAAAGATCTCATGTCATTTCACTACTCATATTAGTCATTCAACAGGCATTTATTGAGCACCTACTACATGCCAACCAGATATTCAACCAGATATTCAACCAGGAACAAAAAAACACAAAAAATTCCAGCCTCATGGAATTCCCTATCCAAAACCATTGGGTGTTTTTAGGAAGAAACTAAAAAAGTAACTGTTTTTCACAGTGGCTTTGGGGGAGTCTAGACAATCTAGAGAGGGCAGTTTCATGTACTGCATGAACAAATTTACTTTCTATTTATAATGTTACTGTTATTCACTGGCTATGTGCTGCTCCTCTGTAATGCCTTCCTTTCCTCCTCCACAAAACAGAGTTGCCACTCCCCCCGGGTCCCATCACGGCATGGACCACACTGGATTCTGCCTGTTATTTACAAATCTGCTTCCCCATTGCGCTCTGATTCCTCCCTTGAGGGCAGGCAGTTGATCTGATTACTTTTTGCATCACTGGTGCCTAGCACTGCTGTTTAATAAATATTCGTGGAATAAATGACTCTATAACATGAAATGCCTACCTGCACACAGATTTCTGACACATTTATACACCCTGGGAAGTCTTCAATGTTTCATATAGTTCTTCAGGTAATGATTTGTGTTTTGATCTTAAGTTAGATTAAGAGGGAAAAAAGTATTTTTCTCTACCACCACTTAGGAAAAAGCAGCTTCTTGAGTGCCACCTGCTGGCCAAATGGAGTACAGCTCTTTGGTTAAACCAAGAATGCATTAGTGCTAAATGCTGACTGCTAACAGTGAAAATGAGTACTCTACACTGCTGATTTATAGATCTGATAACTCCACAGAAATAAAACACAAATCTGGAATATGCTGGGATCGCAACTATAAAAAATATATTTTGGGGGAGAATATTAGGACTATAGGTGAATGTCTTCCTCTCTGTTCCGGGGTTCTTTAATAGTGTGACATGTAATCAGGTTAATTAATACAATTCTAAACTGCAGTCTGTCTGAGATATGAAAGCAGATTTAAAACAACACCATCACTTCTGCAGTGACCACAACGTTTCTGAACCTGGGCCATCTGTGACTCCTCTTGCTTCAGTCCTTGTTAAGTCAAATCTTGCTGACGCTTCAATAGGTCATTCCTGTCCATCTAGGGAATGGGGCCAGACCCAGTCTCCACGTTGCCTGCCTGGACGCTGAGTGAGTTGGACGCTACTCAATTAAGATTTATGGATGCAAACATTTATTGTGCACCTTCCTCTGAGCCAGGCCCTGCCCTTATAGGCTGGCTCCTCACCAATTCCACAGACAGAAAAACCTAACTCCTTTGAACAAACTGGGCGAAAACCGAGCCTGAATTACTAAAACATCCCCAAATGGTAGAGTAGCAGGAAGGAAAAAAACCCATCTATTCCTGCCAAGTCTTTCCTGAGAGCGAGGCTAAGGATGAAAACCGAGGTCTTTGGAGACCTATTACAATGATATAAGAGTGCTTGGTAAATGAACACATCAAATATCTTTATTACGCAAATACTCAGGGTGCCTGACAGCAATTTGCTCTTTTAAGCAGTTCGCATTAGTCACCTTCAATCCTGCTAACACAGTATTACAAATAGTTGCTTAAATTGTCTTTTTAATCACTCAAAAACAGTGCACCGGAGCATGCTTTCTGTTAATTTATTACCCAATTTTGAGTCAGTGTGGTGCCCAGGAGCCTGGACTGCCAGCACTTCACCGTTCTGACTCTGGCTACCACTCTCCACATAACAGCTGTGGACCTTGGACACTGCACTGGCTTTACAGGCCTGTTTCCTCACCTACAAATGTGGGATTAATAATAATGCCTGATCCTGGAATGCTGAGGGGACCAAATGAAGTAAAATGCACGAGATGCTAAGTATAGGGCCTGGCACATAGTAAACGCTCAATAAATCATGAGTCATCACTTTATTCAAGACCTGTGCACCTAACTGACAGCTCACGGGCGCTGCTTTGTCTTCTGAATACTTTTAATCTTATAGCCTGCTTCAATCATATCATATGCCACTTTGCCTTCTTATTTACTAACATTCATTTTTGTGTGTGTGTTTTGCCCCCCAAATTATTAAGGGACTATTTCTTATGTTCCTATTATAATATCAAGCACACTAGGTCCAGTAGAGCTAAGGAGTTCGCTCAGCTGGCCACGTGAAGCAGCCTTTTCTGTCTTGTGCACTTGAGGAAGATGGGGGTGAGGAGGTGGGCGGGGGGAGCAGGCAGCAGGGTTAACACTGCAATTCTGAAAACAGCAGGGGCAGGAAAAGATCTGGTCCAATCAGACACTGGGCAGGCAGGACTGCCAAAGTGACACACTTTGTCACTTTGACAAACAGGTGGCCTCAGGGACCAAGGAGAGTTTGCGGGGAGCTATGGCATTGAAGAAGACTTCAGCTGCAGGTAACCTAAGGTTGTGTGGTAGGCTTTACCCTGAAAGCATGCCGCTGGGACCTAGACGACCCAACTTGTCTTCCTTGGAGCAGAAGGCATTTAAGTCAATTAATTTCTTAAAAGAGAGTGAGCCTCAGAGCCCAGAGTAGATGGAGAAAACGGGCAGGGGATCCCGATGCTAATATATGAGGGCTGTCTGGAAAGTATCCAGCCATGTAATATGAAAAATAAAGGCACTGATGGCTAGATTTTTCTTCCAGACAGCCCTGGTATATCTAAGCTTTGATTCCTCACTGTTATATTGGTGGCCTGATCACCAACCCCAGAGTAAGTGCAAGAGATTTATACCCAAACCTCTCCAACCTAAAACTGTCCTTAATGACAGAAAACTTTTCCTCTAGCTGCTGTCCTAATACATTGTCTCAACTGCATCTTATACTCTGGGTATATTAATCATAATCATTAATACACATATGAGTATTTAGAGGAGAAAAATGAACAGAATAGATCCAGCTAGAGATTTGGTCACTACCTAGAAAAGATTGTTTTTTTCCAACTTTCTAGTGAAATACCCAAATAAATCCCAGCTAACTGACTTCCAAATGAAACTACTCTTGTAAAATGCCCAAGTAACCATAACATTTGCCCCCTCCCCACAATTCCATACACGCAGCACTCAGATCAAGTCAGACTCCTCTCTGAACAGGTGAACTTGGCTCATTGTGGATTTAGCCAACTTAAATGGAACAGCTAAGAGCTGTGCCTTTCCTTCTTGTCATGCTTCAAAGAATAAGTTATACTCAGATATGATGGTGGCAAGATGAGAAGCTGCTCCCACCGGAACAAGCTCCCAAATCTACTGCGTGCATCAGGCACGGTGGAGATACAGTCCTTGCCCTCAAGCAGCTTACAACTTATTAGCAATTATAAAAACACAAGCACAGGATTCAGGTATACAGCAACAGAAGCGTGTGCCATAATAGGTACTAACCTGTGACTGGGTAGAGGGAGGCTCAGTGAGGGTCTACTTACACAAGTCAAAATGCTTGCTATTTACCACATATGCAAAGCGGGCAGGACGCACTGACATGTTTCCAGCTGGGAGAATAGGGACCTGGCAAAGCACTGAGACCAGGAAGCTGGCAGAGGATGCAGGGTGGTTTTGGGGAGGGCCAAAGGAGGTTGGTGGTGACCCCATGAAGAAGTGAGTGAGGTGTGCGTGGATCCCCCAGGCAGAATCCTAAGAATTGGTATGGGAAAATAAAACCACACCTCTGAGAATCAGACAGGTCAGCCCTCTCACAGCACCCCTCTTCTTCCCCGTGACAGGTCCAGTCTCAGGACCCAACCCCACCCTACACACCCTCTGCACAAGAATCAGCGAAGGTGGTGAACTCTGTTTATAAACTCACGTTCTAAAGGCAAAGATGGCAACACAGGGAAAAGCTTATGAAAGGTAATGGGAATCATCACAAAAATTAATTTGTAAGAAAAACAGAAGAAAACAACTTGAAGACTAGACCAGAACTGAATTGCTACTTATCATTACATGGGACATCGTTCAAAGCCACTAGACTGCTACAAATGCAACACACTTGGGTCCAAAACACCAGCTTCTTCCCATTTGTGACATTTCATACATTAAGCCATGTAAGCAAAGTGGCAACTTACTATCCAGGAGGCTCTGAAGACATTTCCGGAGTGGGGCTGACGGCTGAGCTCTGTAAACATCAAAACAGAAAAAAGAAGAAAAAGGTGTATATGGTTTATTTTGATTCTGATGTTTCAAGCCAAGGGGAAAAGACAAGTAAGTCCCTTTCCTTTCCCGATTTAGAGAGAAACCTCTGGGAGATGGGGAGTCTGGCCCTCGGTGCTGGTGGAGGGCGCGGCCCTCCCCTTGGGAGGCTGTCTGCAGTCCGGGCTCCCTGGGTGGGTCAGGGGACAGCCGCCTGGTTTCTATGTACCTTCAGCTGCAGCCCCACGGGGAGGATTGGCCCCCGCTTTGGCCAACATGCATTAGTGACGTGGACAACACACCCTCCACCAGCTTACGCCAGCCCTCAGACCCCCTGCCAGCCCACCAGATTTCTTCATGCGCCCTAGATGCCACATCCAGAGAGGCCACCCAACACTTCAGGCACAGAATGTACAGAAATGCATTTTCAAAGACCACACTGTCTTCAGGTCATTTGTGTGCCCTTGCAGATGTAGAAGTGTGAAAAAGGGAAGAAATTCAGCGTCACAAAAGTTACAGGTATTAATGCCCATCTCAGCCTAAGTGAGGGAAGATTTTATAGGATTTCAGGCCACTACGCAAAAGGAAGAAAACAATTGAGAGCTAGATGCAGAGAAAGTGTTCAATATATTTGCTTTTTAAATTAATGTGGTAGTTAAATAAATAAATGAAAAAGTTAACTTTTAAAGAAACTCCTATCTCTGATAATGACCATTTCAAGGAAAACTGCTATCTGGAGGAGCGGTAGTTGAGGGAAGGAGAGAAAGAACACCAGGGGAAAGAAAGGGAAGACTGTGAAAGCGGGTGGAGGGGAGGCGTCCTGTACCAGAGGCTCAGCTGCCTGGCCCTCTGCCTGCTGGAACACCCACCTCAACCTGCTGGGTCCTTTCATTGCTGGGGGCACCTCTGGCCCAGGATGAGGAGTCCTTATTCCTCAGAGAAGGCACTGCTCTTACCTCCACATTGAGCCTTCCAGCCCTTTGCCTGTTCTGGTCTCTCCTGCCCATCCTCAATCCTGAGTCTCCCACCTTTGACACCTGTCTCATTCTGGGTCTTCACCCACCTCTGTGGACAATGCCCTGGTCTCCATCCTGGAAAAGCTTTCACACAACCCTTCTGAATCCTCTGGGAACTAACTTCCTCTCTCCTTCCCTCCTTGCTTCCACAATCATAATTTCAACCAGTGCTGCACCCCTGGGGGATGGGGGGTGGTCCCCTGACTCTACCACATACTCTAGGTCCCATCTACTACTCACCCAGCAACCTCCGATGTTTCTGAAACTTCTTGGTTATCGAATCCATTGACTTTTCCTCACAGTCTATTTTTGGGACCTCTCCTCTCTTCCACTACTCACTTTCCTTCCTACCTCTCAGACTTCTTTCTTTGACCTTCCCCTTCTTCTCCTATTCCGAGTCACCCAGCATCCCAACAGGTAGCTGCTGGTCTCTCATCCTTTCTTTAACATGAGTCGCCCTTCAATCTTTCATCTGCCCCCAGGTCGAACATCTTCATTAGCTCCCAGGGTGTCAAACATCACTTCTCTTCAGGTGACTCCAATTGACTTTATAAGCCCCTGCCTCTCTCACAAGACCTAGTCTTACATTTCCAACTGGCTACGGGACAGTCCCTGTGTGATACCCAACCAACACCTCATAAATAAACTACCTAAAACCAACTCCTTCACCTGAAGTCTGCATTGATGTTCTCCCCATCTTTCTTATGTGACATACTAGTGTCCCCATTCTTCCAGATGTCTGGCCAAAATTCTAGAGTTGTCTCCATCTCATCCCCCCAACTCTCTGTTCTTCACACCAAGATTAGTTAAAATGTCCCACTGCAGTTTCTTGTGTGATCTCTCCCACCCACCCTTCCCTGTTCTTCACGCTGGTGCCTATGGAATGTGGGTTCTCACCATGGCGTGCCCGGACCACGGCGTGCCCAAACCATGGCGTGCCCAGACCACACAGTGGCCTCCATGCTCTCTCAGCCTCCAACTGGGGGCTTTCCCTCCAATTCAGCCTCAACCTTCCTAAACCTTCAACATCAACCTTCCTAAAACACGTCCTGGACTGAATCACTGGTCTAAGGAAAAAAATCAATCATTTCCTTAATTATACTTTCTGAACCTCTACAATTTGCTTTCCCAAATCTATCACCCCAAATTTTCTGTTGCAGAGAAATTCTACTTTATTTCTTGAATACATCTTGAATACGGCTGTGCTCTTCACGGTGCCTCAGATGGCTGTCTCTGACTTTCACCAGGGACTTAAGTTCATCTGTCCTTCTTTGTGTTTCTCATCCATCCCTTAAGATCCCCCTTAAGCCCCTGAGAGTCTTCCCTGACTTTCCACAGATTTCTCTCTCTTCTGGCATGGAGAGCCCATACCATTCATTTAGCCCTCCACAGGCACTGCTATGAACTGTGGGAAATCTTTTCTTTACGAGTGTGACTGGACTGTCATGCTCCTGAAGGCAAAGCCCAGTTTCTGGTGCTGATTTAGAACTTCCCTCAGCATGTCTCATGCATGTCAGGGGCTCCCGGGCAATAGCTAACTGAACCAACGGGAAGATGCTTCATTTAAGCACCACACTTCTTTGTGACCACGTGGCCCCTGGCAGGGGTCTAGGCCATTGGGACCCTGGGGGGTTGCAGTTAGTCCAATTGTTCTCTAGCTGCCTTCCCTCCTGTGTGTTCAGAATCGCTCCTTATTTTGGACTGCTTTGAAAAGTGTCCCCAGTTCATGGTTGGCTGACCTGTAACTCAGTGCTCCCGTCTGCCCAGCTCACTTTATGTGCAGTGACAGCTGTCACGCTAGACCTTCAGTTCCAAGGTGGCTACAGCTGGTTTCAGGTTCCACCCCAGCTGAAAACAGCCCTGTCCTGCCCATCACCTCTAGGCCTCACTTGTGTGCACTACGGCTCGCATTTCGTGCTTCTTCCGAGTTCTGAAGGGGGCTGACTCTGGGTTCTCAACCCCCAGCTCCTCTGATCTGTTTGCAGTTCCCTGGCCTCTGACCCGTTTATTCCAGCTCCCCACATCATCCCCTGCTTTCTTTACCCTTCCCCTGGGTTGTGTGTCTGGTATTCTCATGACTTCTGGTACCCAAGTCACTCATGCTGGTCTGGCCCGCTTCGTCTAGCTGTGCCTAAGAATAACAGGATCCACTCTCATTCTCCACCTTTCCTGCTCCAGGCTGTGTGCCTTCCTAGCCTCTTGAGCAGTGCCTGCATTCCCTTGTTATTCTCATTTCCTTGCCAGTGTGTCGCTGGACGTGTCAGGGAGCTCTGGGAAGTGTTCTCCAAACACTGGGCATTTCTCATCCCCTTGGGAGCCCATTTAGCTTGCATTCTCTCTCTCTTTCCCACCTACCCTTTAATAAGCCACATTTTGACATAGCCTCATTTACAAATGTCAGTTTAGGTTGAGTTAAATTGTGGCCAGGCTGTGGGGCCTCTAAAGTGCATTTTTTCACTGAGAACTTTCTGACCTTTCACAGGGCAAATACTACTACTCTGACAGTATCCTACACGCAGGAGGCACTGGAATCACGCTGCTATGCTTTTGAAAATGATCTCCGAGGTTGGTATCTCCCAGGGCTGCAAAAATGACAAGGAAATTGCAAAAAACAAAGGTTCCCTGAAAACTCAGAGAAGGTATAACAAGGCAAAGGAAGGGAAATTTATTATAGTGTTACCCCCTAAAAACAAGAGGAGAAAGATAAGGGAAGGGGGGACAGTTTAAATCACCAGCCACTTGCAGATATTTGAAAAAAAACCCTTTAGGGAGATGCCAAGCTCCAAAGAAATTCAGGCATAAATTAAGTTGGGGGAAAGGGATCTAAATCAGGAGTCAGAAAGCCATGCAGCTTAAATAACCAGCGTGATCATTCATCACCTCAGCTTCATTAAAAACCAAAGAACAGAGAAGAAAACAAAACACTGAAAAAGGAACTGACAGCATGAGAAAAACTCAGAAATACCTGTGACAGGTCTGCACTGGGTGCTTTATTAAGCGTCTCCATTTTTTCTAAATCTGCCTCTAACTCTGTCTGGCAGAGGTTGAGATCTTTTTCTAGATTAGTCTGGTTCAAGAAAGAAAAGATGGAAAAGAATGTTTTAGTTTAGAGTAAAGGCAGAGAGAATGAAAGTTTAAGTTTGAAAAATGAGAATTTTTTAAAGTGTTCTAGTTTAATAAGGCAGAGATGGCATGAGTCAAACACAGAGCTCACTGAAAATTAGTTCAAGCCATGAGAACAAAGAATACAACATTAGGCATAGAAAATATAAATCCTGAAGTAATCAGAGCTTCAAAAACTCTATTCTACTTGCTAAAGAGAACTACAAATACCACACAAACCTACCTTGAAGGAAATACCTATGTTCTCACTTTACAGAGTATGGTGAACGTATTATCAGAAAGATAAGTCATTGCTTAAAAAACAACAACAACCTCTAAACATCAGTAATAAGTCTTAGAGACTTTGTTAAATCATTTTATCATCAAGCCAAAAAAAGAAAAAAGAAAAATAGTTATCAAGTTAAAAAAAAAGTCATTTAAGAAAATAAAGCAAAAACCCCACAACACACTCACACTAACCAGGCTAGAGAACACACACACAGCCCACGCAGGAGGCACGAAATTACCTTTCTATCCTCTCTAGGAAGGATAGAGCAGTCTCCAGGAGTATAATCCCATATCTTTTTGGGAGGCTGACGGGAAGCAGAGGAGGAAATGAAGAAGTGAGCATAAAGACATAAAGACAAACATGGAGACTGGCTCATACAAAGAGGGGCACACTGGGAGAATTGTAACAACACAGAAACGGGAGTGGGCACCCACTGGGAAGTTCGTCTCTACATCTCTGTCTCAATAGTAAATCATCCTTGGAATCCAAATATTGAAAACTTAAAAGAAGACACCAAGGAAAAAAAATAAAAGCATTAACACCAATATGAACCAAAACAGAAATTTTAAAATTCCCCACTGTTCTTTTCAAACTAAGATTGACACTGAGATTCTACATTTTGAAGCAGTGTTCTCCACTGTAAAGTTCATTATGTGTTAATAAATGTTTGAATTTGGAGATTTGGCCAATGGAGGGTAAGTTGAACTATATGTGTTTTCTGTGGTTTATGGCAATAAAATCCATGTACAAAATGGGCATTAAATTTTGTGCTGTACAGACAACCCAACTAAACAATTAAAAAAAATCTCTTCTTACTGTTTAACTAGACTTTGATAACACTGCTACTGGCAGAACCATACCTGCCATTTTCCTTGGAGAACAGAGTTTATACTTTGAATTTAAACAGCAGACTATAAGGTTATTTTTGTTTTCTTCTTTAACTCTTCAAGTTGTAATTAAAGTTGCATGTCTAAAACAGAAGGCTGCTAGGAGAATTACTGAAAGTCTAATAAGGGAGCAGTTCGGAGGACGGGACATCTGGAAGTGAAAGCCACTTCTAACTCTGGAACCCCTCTCCCACCAAGTGGACCTTCTTGTTCCGTCTCCTCAGACTTGAAATCTCTTACACAGTGACCTCTGAGGAGACAAGATCATTAAGAGCTCCTGAAATTTTATGCAATTTCATTAGAACCAACTATGGAAACATTCAAATTGACTGACGTTGTGACATTTTGCCTTGAGTTTAGAGAAATCACATCTAATTTCTGTAGAAATTAGAGGGAGAAAAAAAAGAAGAAGGAAAAGCTGGTACCCAGACTCTTTGTAATGAATTTGCAAATGAAAAGTAATCTGATTTCAAGGTGCATTCACTGATAGCAACTGGTCAGTCATATGATCTCTATACATGTATATTCTGAAATTTGTAAAGTGCTATTAATTATCATTCATCTTTAAAAACATCACACACTTAGATTATTCATCTGGGAAAGCAGATTATTTAAGTCGCTTAGCTACTCATTTCTTTATTTACTGCAAAAATAAGTCAGTGTTTACAAATTAAGTTTTAAATAATCCTCCTCCAAATGATTCCTGAAGTCTTGAATTATTTGACATTCTACAACAACCTATTAGAGATAAAAGGTATTGTAGTCAGGATCTTGCTGAAATTTCACTTCATTTGGGGTGGCTTTCTGTAAAGGAGTTGAAGAAGAAAGGAAGGAGTCCAGGGTGAAATGTCTAGTATCAAAATTCTGGCAGGCTCTCACTTGGGGAAAGTGGTCCTGAGTTGGTGTGGCATAAAAGGTAGAAATGATAACCCACATGCCATGGTAAGTGTTTTAATTTCATTCTGATTCTGAGTGACTGGAAAACCTTCAAAAACCACTTTCATGGTTTATGCCATTTTTATTTAAGTCTCTTACTCTTTGGTCCAAAGTGACTAGATTAGGATGAGAGAAATGAAGAAAAAATTTCTCCCCATCACACCTTCTTCCCAAACCCAGGGAGTAAGACCTAGTCATCACCCCTCAGAAGGCCTCAGACCATAGGAACCATTCACCTCAACACTGTTCCTCAGGATATGGGCAGCATTAAGTAATTTTGGTTAGGTCTTCAAAAGTATTATCTCTTATTACCTTAACAGACCTACTTAAAAAGTAGGCCCATTGAAAGAGGACGCTTAGGTCTATGCAAAAAAACCACTCATGACTTTAGAGAAAATGACATTTTGGAAAGGCATCTCTTGAAATAATTAAGAAGCAATTAGAACAACAGGGTAGGGATACAAATTACAGGAAGGTCCCTACATACAAATGGACCATGTTCTCAACACGTGTTTGGATTGGTTGTGTGGTGCTTAGACCAGTTTCCAGTAGAAACAGTGTTCATTTATGGAGCCTTCACAGAGCCTGTTTAATGTATGCTGGAACGGAAACATTGTCAGTTGCTAACAAACTAGAATTATTTGCAATGACAAATTTAGTAAAACAAACTGATCACAATTCATTAGAAAAAAACTGTTCCTTAATATTTCCTAAAAGCTAATAATTTAAGAGAAAACTAATTTAGTTGTTTGAGCAACGAGGAGATGGCTAGAAATGTGTGGGTTCTGAACTTCAAAAATCAATGACATGGACTTTTTATTACACATAATTTAAAACTAATAGCTTTTGCTTTTTCATTATAATTATATACCAATCATGGTCTTTTGGGGGGGAGGGGAGAAACTACATGTATCAAAGGGGTTTTCTGTGAGATAATCGAGCAGGTTTTAAGAAAAAGAAGAAAAGGAAAAGGGTTAGGAACCTGTTAAATATTTTCATGTGGAAAAGATTGCCTGGGGTAGCCTTCATTGATGTCTGAATGGTGGACAGCAGAGAAAAAAGTCAGAGAAAGGAGAAGTGAAGTGGGCATCAAAGCTTTGGGAAGGAGAGGAGATGGTGCATACTTGGGTTAGGGCTTCCCTCTCCACTGGTCACTAGGTGGCGCTGTTCATGCAGGAGAGCTTAGCTGCAATTAGGAGACAGTGTCTAAGGAGACAAGCTGGGAGGAATGCCTGTCTGTTCCTACATGCAGGACGTTGCAAAGTCAGGTGCTCCTAGCTCAAAAGATGCCTGAACTCTGAAACAAAGCTTGGCATCACTAAATCAATTGAGCAATTTTAAAGCACCAGCTTAATTTGTCTTTATGAAAAATATACACCACGTTTTTAACATTTAACTGAACTATAAAGTTAATTCCTATCTGCAAACAAAACTGTTATTCCAAACCACAGTGATTCAAAGGCTGGAGTCAATGCTGAAAGTCTCATACAATAAGTCTCTCATAAAGTCTCATACAAAGTCTCTAATAAAATGTTTTATTTGTATACACTTAATCCTTCCACCAGCAAATTCTTTCTGCAGCTATAATAGTTAAGATTTAAAGTAATTGGAGTTTTAAAGTCAGTTTCCAGTCATCTCCAATGAAATAATGAGCTCAATTCTACCTTCTTTTTGATACCCTTTTGGGTGCAGGGCTAAGAAAATCCTCCTTTATGTGCCAAAAATCAATTTGTACCAAAGCCAACTCAGACATATCATAGGGAAGCTGCAGAATATTAGGCTGAACACTAAATTTGCTAAAATTCCTAACTCCCATTTCAAATTATGGGAAATATCCTCACTCACAGAGATCATTCCCTAAAAGTCACCTGAAATGCGGTTGCATTCATGGATCACATCTGCATAGAGAGGCCCTCTTTAGTCAGCTTGGGCACTTTCCTTGCATATATGCCTTTAGGAATTCTGTTTAAAGCAGGGACACTGTTGGTCCTCTCTGTGTGTAATGTATGTTCTTGCTTGTCTTCAGTATGTGATAAAGACTTTGGTCAAAAAACTGAACCGAAGGCTGGAATAGTGCTATCCACAGGCATGTGATATTTGTTGCTAGTGGTAGGAGGTCCTAAGACAAACAATGATTTAGTTGTGTCGCTCTGTGCTTTTCTGGGAAGAAATACTTCCAGAGCTCACTGTCCTTTCTTGGTGAAGTGAAGTAATGGAAAGCTTAGAAGTTGTAGTGAGAACAGACAATCCCACTAGTAACCACTGACATGGCTGCTCCCCAATTCCTGAACTCCTTTCAATTAGATCTGATTCTTTAGCAGCAACAATGCATCGACAGCACTATGTTAAAAGGTGTCTATAACCACTGAAGCTATTAAACTTACCGGTTTCCCAAACTCCAATTCCGAAAAGAATTTATACCAAGGTTCATTCTTTAAATCTATCTCTTCTGGGCTTATATCCCGATTCTATAGGGGTTGGTGATAGGGAAATGGAAGAGAGAGAAGGATAACATTATGCAAAGATTACATAGGAACAGGCCAGTAGAGATGCAGTGGTTTCCAGATATCTACAGCAAGTGTAGATAACAGCAGCAATCATCCATTTTTACTGACATTAGCCAAAATCAGGGAGGCAAAACAGGTGGGAAAGGATGTGCTTATAAAAACAGGAACACTAAGGTAGGGAGCAGGCCATGAATCATTCTCAGTCCCCAGGCAGAAGACAAGTGGACTGTAGATGAAGAACTCTGCTCCGCACTGCTGCCCTCCACAACAAATCTGAACATGAACATTCCCACATGGAGGAAAAAAAAGAAAGCCCTTATACCCACCCCCTCTTTTTTTTTTTTTTTTTACAAAGAACTATCAGTTATGAGCAAATAACCTGGTAAGCACACCAAACACTTAGCCATCTACGCCAGGTGAGTATAGCAAACAATTTTTATGAGCTAGTACAGCTTTAGTATTTATTTGTAAGGCTGCCTTAAGCTTTTCAAAATAAATGCAAAAACTGACACTTTTATAAAAGCCAATTTGTTAATACTGCATCTTTAATGGCACATGAGTAGGTGAGAAACCATGTCCCATACATAGTAAAGTGAAAGATGATGTAAGTAAAAACAGAGGACACAGGGAAAAAACATTTTAAACAAGCACCCATGGAGAATGAATACAGATAGAATATACTTTATGTTCTAGCAAATAAATGTTAAAGAACGGTGGGGAGGGGGGGATAACATGAAGGAAAAGACAGAGAACAGAACAACAGGGGGGAAAAACTTCTGGGTTATGTTGCAAAAATAAGTTAGATTTCTCACTTTATATAACTCTAATAGTAGTTCACCCAGACTGATCATGGATTCCATGGGATTTCATATTTAATCAAATATTTATAAAGTTCTGGTACCTTGCTCTGTGGAATAACATGTGTTTCTAGAAATAATGAGTTGAAAAATGAATGCCTGGAAAGCAAATCAGGTTTCCACTTAATAAATTGGAGGTATGTTCACATGAGACCAAAGTGTTAGAAGCTCATGGCTAATTAAATTCACACACACACACACACACACACACACACACACATACATGTTTCAAAAAACCTTGATAGTCATGAGAGAGAGGGGTGATTTTTTGACAACAATGTGAAATATAAAATGTACGTTTTCCAATGAGATTGAAAACAATATATAAGAAACTTCATTCCCTCAGGGCTACAACACACGGGGAAGGAGGCTGCAAGTCCTGTGGACACATCTTCAATGAGACTGATTCACAAACACCTTTCCCTGGACAGGTTTTTCCTGTCCATTCAGTAAATAGGCCTTTCACTTACAGAAATGGCTGTGAGCTCTCTTAGCGATCTTTACCAATCCCTTCTTCTGAAATCCTCAAAAGAATGTTTACCATTATTTCTACTTCTGCTTTAAATAGAGGCAGATAGGGCAGAGAACTTTTCTTGAAAGTCACGAATATAAGTTAGTTGAAATCAGATGAAAATGTACAAGTATACTGCAACACAGCCTGTCTTCTTGCATCCAGAGTATAACTAACCCCCACCAATTATCTCTAGGGATTTAGGGCTTAGTCTTGAAGGAGGTGTGCTCCTTCTCAATGGATTCTATAATTATGTAAAATAATGGATTCTGTATTTAGTTAGTGAAATGAGGCCCAATCCCTACCTATAAGGACGAAACTATTCAGGAGAAACAAGGCATTGGGATAGCCTAGATCCTTACATGATGGGGCTTCATGAATCCTACTTCATGTTTATTATTTTTAGAGACTATTTATAAGCTGCTCTCTGGGAATAGGTTAGGTTTTTTTTTCTTTTCTTTTTTAAATAAAATGTACCAATTCAGGAAACTGCCTGAATGGCCTGGTACTGAGCCCTGAAAGAATTAACCCATTTTCTTGCTGAAGAGGGTTTGCCGAGTGTTTCACTGCGGAGGTTAATACTATTCCGAGAACTGAATCAGGGGGTCTGTAGATCAGCTTGGGCCCAGAGCAGCTGGCCTCAGTCCTTCGAGCTACCCTGACAGAAAGTTAGAGGTAACTCCACACAGCACTAATATCTGCATTTGACTTTGCCATTTATAACTCAGCTGCTGATCCTATTATGGAATGGACAAACGGCAAACATCCTTCTGGGTGCACAGCAGGATCTCCGGGATGGCAGGCAGGACAGTGCTGCGAGGCCAGGCTATGCTCTCGGCTGCCGGGACGATTCTTGCCCCAGCCGGGCCCAATCTTTGGAAAGGGCAGGGGACTCTGCAGGGAAATGCCTGATTCTCAAGGACAGTTTTGCTGCTTGAACAGGAGCCAGAGACTAAGCTCCAAATTTGAAACAAATAAAGATAATATGTCCATTTTACAAATGAAAACACTGTCGTCCTAAGACCTAAGGCAGAGTCAGAATTTGAACACAGAACCCAAATCTTCCATTTCCTAGTCCAATGCTTTTTATACTTTACCATATTCTACTTCTCATATTGTCCAGGAGAAGGGGGGAGACCCACTAGGTTTGCACATGACACCAAAAGCTAAAACAGGGCTAAGTCACAAACTTGAAAAGCCAGGAAAGAACTCAAAGTGATCATGAACTGGGAAGAAACCAAGTTGGGCAAATTCCCTTATTTTACACTTCCAAATTTATTTTTGTGTCTGTAATTACTATTAATATTTTAATTATATCCTTCCCACTATGTTCTTATGGGAGCAGGGACCCCAAAACCTAACCCAGGGCTTGGCATATAAAAAGTTATTCTATATACATTTGTTGAATTAAGCTGAAGTTCTCTAAGAAACTTTGGAGGAAACTAAAAGGAACAAAGTGTGAAAAGGGCTGTTTCTGACAAAGCCAGGACTGACCAATGGTCTCCAATTCCAAGGTCAAAAGAGAAAAAAATGGATTCACACTATGATAAGAGGGGGACTGAGTAGTTATGAAGAACTTTAAATGAGTTTGCCACATAGCTCAATAGGTCATCCGGGCTGCAAATCTCCCATGGCGGATTGTGGAGGTAGGGTAGTGTTTTATGCATCCGGGATGGTTTGGGTTCACTGCAGGGACAAGATGAGCTCTGAGGCAGCCTTTACAGTCAGTCTACCATTCAACCCTTCCTGCAAACAACAGATAGATGTGCCTCTGAGGTCGCAATTTAAATTAGCAGGCTTACGCAGACATGAGAACCTCAAATTGGAGGAAAAGAAGCACATGGTTTTTCCCCCAAAAGAAATGGGCATTTCTGAGAGCAAATTTAGATTCTACATCTGTCGCCAGTTAGTATACTCATCCAGTTCACAAGAGTGCGTGTGTGTGTGTGTGCGCGCGTGCGTGCAGTTGGGGGGTGGGGTGGGTATCTCCAAATTCTTGCAAGCCAGATACTGGATGCCAAAGGCAAGACTCATACTCTGAAACTGACATTGCAATTTTTCTGTTCAAAATTAGCAGGAAAAAAATTCAAATATACAGGACTCATTCAACTACTACTGTGAAGAGCAGACTGTGAAAAGATGAAGATTTGACTGAAATTTCCTCTAAAAATGAAAAAGATCTTTTTGGGAGAAAGAGCGCTAACTGGAGTGATTTAATTTAATGACCTGCCTTTGGTGTTTGCGCCCCATTACTGATCAGCCTGGGTCTCGGTGCTGCACAGGAGCACCTGTGCAGGAGCACCCAGATGGTGCTCTGCAATCCATGTGTATGGTCACGACACATGGTCCTGAGAGGCCCTACGGGGCACTACATGCTACTTTTCCAGGTTTATAAAAACATGAATGATCTCAAGGACCATGGCATGGGAAGATACTGGTATTTGTAACCACTGTGGTATCATGGAGAAAAATAAAGCTATGTTTTCTTTTTCTTTCTTTCTTTTTTTTCTATTACTAAATAATAGAAATTATTAGGAACCAAGGAAAGGAGGGGAAAACAAAGAATAAATTAAGAAAAGGGGCAAGGCTTCTATAAAAGCAATGACCATCAATGTACAATAATATTGCCAAAACATAAGCGCCCAAACACCTACAGAGGCTCTGAAATCACTGAGTGTACTGACTGATACGTGATGCTGTGTCCTGGCTTGTTATTCAAGTGTAAGCACTATACCGAAAGCACGCGGCTTAGTTCCAGGAACAACGATGCAGAAGGCTACCTTCCACGTTTATGATCTTCTAACAAGGAGAGAACCTCCAGTAAAGGGTGCAGCCAGAGGTAAAATTCTCTGCTCAAAATAACTGCGATGCACAGTAAATACTGAAGAATCACAACTATAAAGCATTTCTGTGAACTGTTGACCATTTTTCCTAATAAAAATGACTTATCCCTTTGTGCTGTGAAAGATGTCACATTTTTAGTTTAGTAAAAGTCAAATCAATTGTTTCTTAAAACATGTAGAGCAGAAGAGTCGGGGGGAAATAATCTGCACCCGTACTTCAGAGGCCCCCCTATTCCGTGCTCAGTGTGGTGACGGCATGTTCATAAAAACCAAGCCCCAGTGTGGTAATTGACCATGCTGGCCCGGCTGGAAGGCTGCAACATTTATGGAGCTTGGGAGAATCCTTTTAGCCATAACCAGAATTCTGAACCAGCTTTTTCAAATGAAGGGTGAGTAAAAGGAAGCGTGACTGGCAGATGAGAAACTAATCTGTAAAAATCCTTCCCCATCTCACAGAAGAGCCACTTTTCCAGTGGGATCTGCTATGCCCGTGCAGGCTACTTCCCTACTTACAATTGCCTGGAGATGCAAATGTGGGTAGGCGACCATCAATCAGATTGAATATGAAATGTGTCCTCAATACTGCACTTGTCAGAAAAGGAAGACCTAAACCACATATTATAACAGCCTGGAGCTTTTTTTTTTTTTTTTTTAAGTCCCATCATATTAATTATTTAGCTTTTAATGATGTATTCCTAGTGACTTCTATAAAATTGATGCATGTTCAAATAAGAGTTGCTTAAAAAAACCCTGACTTTAGTTAGTAAGAAGCCTGCTGAATTAATGGTTAGATGTTTAACAAAAACACAGCAGCAAAATCAATCTTTACATTAATAGAAAATTTTAAATTAGTTAAAACCATGCACAAAAAGCATAAGAAAGCCACAATAAGAGGAGTCTCTCAAAGCAGACTCTTAGGACATATTTTACGAACACCTGCAAAAATGAAAAGGGTAAAAATACTTCATTTTTTTCATTGCCTTCCAAACAAAGCAAGTCTGTCTCAAGGGAGAAAGAATGTAATCCAAGTGCACAATGCCTCCGGATTAAAGAACATGGGCAAGGTGAGACAAAAGAACGTTAATATGAACATTACCATCTTCTCGTTGGTCAGAACGGAGGACTTGCCCGGCTGATATTCGTAAATGCTTTTGGGCTCTGCACGGTATTTCCTTGTATCCACTTTCTTATCTGGGGGCTCCCAGTCGTTTCTATAGAAAGAAAATCCTATTAGAGCTATTTTCATGAAAATTGGCATCAGACATGGTTTGACTCTGGTTGCCTGTTGTCTAATCAAAGAATTTTTATATCCAAAGCATAAAATCAGACTGGGTGCAAAGCATTTAGTTGTACTGGCTCCCTTCTCAAAACAGCCAGTCAGATCTCTGTGTTGGTGTTACAAAAGGCCTGAGGTGTCCCGTGCTCAAAACCAGGCACCAGGCAGCAGAGAGAAGAGAGAATGACGAAGGGAGGAAAGGAGCAGCGGCAGCAACAAAGCTTGCTCTGGAAAAATCCTTCCCCTTGCTCTGCTCCCCTCCCCAAACATGCCTGTACTTCCCACTCATGCTAGAGCAGGGAGAGAGAATGCAGGTCCTGAAGCCAGTCAGCTATGGCTCCAATCCCTGCTACCGCACTTGCTAGCTAGTGTGCTGGGCCAAGCACTTTACCTCTTGCTACCTTAGTTTCCTCATCTGAAAAAATGAGACTGTTGCCAGGATTAAATGAGACAGTGCAAGCAAATCACCAGACCCACAGTAACCACTCTAGAGATGTTATTTGCTTTTATAACCACTTTCTTCCCTATGCCACACTCCACACTGCTAATCACCAAACATTCTAGTCTTTGGCACAGATACTTAACCTGATCCAGTGATGGGTTTCAGAGGATACACAAATCCTTGGAAATTATTTGCAAAATTTTTATGCATGTACATTATTGCATTTTGCTCTGTGATTATACGTAGTTGTTTCTGTAAGGCTATAAACTTCCTGAAGGCAGGGACAATGACTTATATAGGCTTATATTTCCCCACAGCATCTGGTTCAATCTGCAACAGAATGCACTCAGTAGATACTTGATGAACGTCCTTGTGAAGGACTTACAGGGAGGTACGCCCAGCCTTTCTTTCTAATTAATTATCAAACTCCTCAGGCAGATGTGTGGGACTTTTAAAACAGTCATTGATTTGTCAGTGCAGATGGAAACAGTATGAAGGTGTGAAATTGAGGACGTCTTTAAGGGAAAAATTATTTACTGTGCCTAGAGACTTTTTTGAGTAGTGGGAGTTGGGGCTGGAAGATGCATGGGACACCAGCCCAGATAGCTTAAGAAGGCGTTTGACAGCACAATAAGAACTCAATAAGGGATGCTGGCATAGCTCAAAGGGTTGAGAGCTTGTCTTGCAGCCTCAAGGTCCAAGGATTGAATCCGGCCCTGGTTCATGCAAACCCACATACTGAACTGAGGTGCAGCTGGTAACCGCCAGAATGTCAGTGAAGGTTCTTGCCTCCCATGAGGGAGACCCCTAGTTTGGTTCCAACCCCTGCGGCCCCAAATCCACCTGTGTGGAATGAAACTATGTCAAAAAACGAATAATCTACAACTATGAAGACTGCTCTGGACCCTCCCCCATCCTCTATGTCTCTCTCCCTCTCTCACCTTCTCTTAAAAACAATAAAACAAATCTTTAAAAAAGAACTCAATGAAAGAAAACTGGGCCATTTGGTTCTGGCATTAAGAGATGACTACCGTAATCACTACAACCAATCCAAGCCTATGTCTCAATAATCTGTGTGCATAAATAAATTGATATTAAAAAGTGTGGTTCATATTAAAATTATAGACTCTGCTATAGACCCTGTCAATATGTACAAAGAGTATAAAAACATGACAAAATCCTATAGCTAAGATTTCTCTTGGGGAGGTAAAAAGTGATGATACATATAGTCAACATTAATCAAGCCCACACTGTGTGCCAGGCACTACCAGACATGTTATAATCATTATTTTTAAAAAAGACTTACTTTATTGTTTGAGAGAATATGAGAGAGAGAGAAAGAAAGAGAGAGAATGAAAGAGAGGCCCAGAACCATCTTCATAGTTGTACATACCATAATTAGTTGTGACATGGTTTGATTCTACACAGTTGGATACAGGGGCCACAAGGGGCAGGAACCAAAGTCGGGGCCTTCCACATAGGAAGCAAGAACTTTCTCTGCCATCCCTGTGGTTACCAGTTGCTCCGCAGTTCAGCATATGGGTTGGCATGGCCTGGGGCTGGGATCTGATCCCTGGACCTTGAGGTTGCAAGGCTAGCACTCACTCTGCTGTGCTATCTCAGCATCCTGTTATTATATTCATTTCTTGTTTTATCCTTGCAACATCCATACAGATGTAAAATTGATCCCCATTATACAGACAAGGACATTGAGTCTCTATGTTACTGTTAATAGGTGACGGAGCAGAGATTCGAAATCAGGTCTGCTTGACACTTGTGGCCCCAGCAGAGGAGAGGGTACTGAAATAGTAGACTGTGTACAAGATGCTAAAATCACAGAGCTGATTTGTGGACGAGGGAGCACTTACCTTTCTGGGCTTGACTTTAGAGAGGAAGAGCGGGCCGGAAGGGGAAGTGTGGCTGACCTCTTAACTACCTTCTCACCATCAATGTAGCTCATCTCACTTTTTGAGCGAGGCACAGAAAGGGGAGATTTGGCTGGAGAAGAAAAGTGGGTAAAAAAAAAAAAGACTTTTACACCTGATGAGAAATGAAAACAGAAAGATGTCTTCCTTCATCTACCATATCCCCTTTCCTCCCCCACAACCAGGACATGCTAAGTCACTTACTGTCTTCAGAAAAGGAGTATCGAGGGGAGTACAGATCTGAGTCATCATCTATTGAACAAAACAAAATGTAATCAGGAGAAATCCGGCGAAGAGAATGGGTGACATGTGCCCCACTTCCACCATCCTGCACTGGCATCCAGCCACACCAGGGAGCCCAGCAGAGAGGAGGAGCCAAGCACCTGAAGCTACACCACTGCAAACCACACTTGACAAGAGCAAGACTTGTGGAGCCCACCCAACCGAACAGCACCTGCAGACCCGCAGTCCGAAAGGTACATTCACGATGCCTCAGGGACAACTGTTGCTGACACCAGGAAAAACATGGAGACAAGTAGCCAAAGGTCCCCCGCAAGAGAATTTCCATAAAGTTGGAACATGAGAGTCCCAGCCTGGCTGAGAAGACAGAGCCTTGGATGCTCATCCTGAGAATCTCAGTTCCAGGAGACCCCCAGGCCTGCTACTGAGTGGGATTGGGGACAGTGGGTGAGGCAGAGATGTGGTTTCTATTTCCTCACCTTAGCTGTGACCTGCTTTACATGCTAAAATTCCATATACAGTATCATTTAACAAACAGAACGCTGTTTGAGAAAAACCTCATAATAATTTGTTTTGATTCTGCCTCAGCCTGGTTCCTCGAGTACCTTTCTTTCCTTGGAACAAACACACCCATGGTGGATGAAGTTACATGGTGTGTTCTGCAAAGGTAACTGCTCCAGGCACATGTCTAAATTGTTACTCTGGAACAAATCAAATTCGCATGGGTTCCTGTAGTGTAAGAGGGTTCTCCAAGGGCATGACATACATCCCGAAATAAGCTGAACACTAGGGCTCCAAGACTTGCCCTCACGGAAGTGGCTGCATTGAATTAAAATTGACATGAGGCACACATTTATGGGAAAGAATTTAGTCACTATATCCACGATGATCCCTCCAAAGTAATTCTCCAACGAGAGTCAGCTGAAACAGTCAGCCTTTCCCATGTTCTGGTATGTTGCTAACCTGAATTCAGATTTCATGAATATAGACTGAAGACCCAACTTCTTCCCTTTAAAATGCATAGTATCTTTAACAAAGCACATGAACCTGGAAAGTCAAGTCCAAGAATCCATTATGTTAATTACGGAGGGTTAATCAAGTCTTGTCTCTATGTAAATCATTTTAAGTTTCAGAGCAGCAAAGGTCAGAATATTTTGTGAAATGTAAATAAAGCTAGCACTGCTATTACTTTGAGTAATGTATTATTCAAAGACAGGCTATCTCCCCCTTTTACTCTCTCTCCTCTCCCCATTTTTATCTGTCCCAGGCCTCTCCCCCAGCTCAAATAAAGAAACAGCATCAGGTGCCAGGTTATTTTTTCCTCTCCCTCCCTTCATCCCTCCTTCTTTTTGCTTTAAGGACCTGATTAATCAATATCGAAGTTGAACAGACATTTAGGTTCTCCTACCAAAACAGACAAGCCTTTCCCTGCTATAAACTGAGTATGTAAGCTTATTTAACTTCTGAAAAGAGGGCAGAAGAGATATAATGGGATCCAGAAACATATATATTTTGAAGTATTGCTCTGAAGAATTTTGTATTGTCTTTTTAAAAAACATAACTTCTGATTATTGTACCAATAAAATGCCATGATGTCAAAGAAAATTAAAAATCAACTTTGATTGCAGGAATTAAATTAGAAAAAATGGTGCCTGCCAAATAAAAAATTGTTTAGTTAGCAACCAACATATGTAAAATCCAATCTAGCATTTTCGTTCAAAACCCTGTATCTCTCTGAATTGTGGAGAAATTACGCCAATCAGTAGACGGTAAGGTAAGGGTTAATTTCTAATATTACCTGGTTCTTGAGGTAAGAAGCAAATGAGAGACTAAAAATATTCAAAGAATCTTTTTAAAAGCCTGAGCTCTTAAAAATTTTTTTCTTCCTAAAGCATTCTAAATGTTAAATTGTAGATTTGCTAAAAGAAAACGAGAAATAGTTCTTATAAGATAAAAATAAGAGCACAAGCTGGTAAATTAAACAATGTAATCATTTCGAAAAGCAGAAGTGTGAGTGTGTGTGAGTGTGAGAGTGTGTGTGTAACAGAGAATCTGAGTGACTGAGTGTTCCTGAAGCTATTTCTTATTTGGTATAGGTGGGAAAAGAAATCTCACCCACGTTGGCTGACACAGGGCAGGGGCGTCTTCGAGTGAACAAGGGTTTTCCTTCGTGCAGTGTCCATAGGATATGAGTCTGGCATGTGGATTTCAGTTCGTGGGACTTTTAAGAGGGCAAACTGAAGTCGTACGGGTTCAACTGAACATCCTGGGATGCATATGCTTTTAATTTTTTATTTGTCATGTAAATCTAATGGAAGAAAATTTTACCTATATTTCTGAATAAAAATAGCGCCCATTATTAAGTGTCTAATAGTAGCTGGTAATTTACTAATATTATCTCACTTAATCCCTGCAAAAACAACAACAACAACAACAAAAAAACCAACTCTAGGAGATACATACATATCTCATATTTTACAGGCAAGGAAATTAAGGCCCAGGGAAGTTAAGAAAATTTGCCTTCAGCCACACAGTAAGACACAAGCAGGAACAGTCAGTCTTTCTGACTTCACTCCCCTACATACCTCTTAGCCCTGTGATAGGGATTGGGTGCTTTGTTTTATCAGTTCACTCCACCCTCAGCTGTCCAATCCTGGGGGAAATGCAGCTATTCCATTAAAATTTACGTTATGCAAGTGACAGGGAGGGCATTAAACTCTAGTCACGCACTGCAGTGTTGGCTGGATGGCCTCCCAGCCATGAAGCCTTTGCTCTGTATTTCTGCACCACCCTCTCCCTGGTGACACTTAAGCAAGTTCTCTGAGTGACCCCACCACACTTCTAGTTTTCCTTCTGCTGGTCTCCAGGGACAATGGGTAAACTCAGTCACTTTGCTACATTTTCCACTTGTTGCTTCTTGCTGTCTTCTGGGGTAGATGGGTGTGAAGTCAGAAATACCAAAGAATGGGAAAACTGGGTGTAAGGATCACCTTGTCTGTGTTTCTATACACTAGAGTTAGCCAAATTGGGGGGGGGGAGAGAATAAAAGAGATTGATTGGTTGAGAGATTGATTAACCATAGTTAAAAGTTTCTCAAGTTGTCTATGAACATAGACATTGTCAGGGTCTGAAATCCTGCCTTTACTGCCTTTCCAAGGGTTCTTTCAAACAATGCCACAGTGGGCTCAGCTGAGCCGGGATCTTGTGATTTGTGCTCATGGTGGAGCCACATGCTGATTGTCCCCTAAAGAAGCACACGCCAAACCTTGGCAGCAACACTCAGAACTTCCTGTACCAGTGGCTCCCAGGAAGCTCTAGTCTAACACTAAGCAGGACTCACTCTGGGGGAACAACTCACTTCAGGGCCCTGAAGGTCCCTGCTGGGCTGTGATGTTCACATGCCAACAATCCCACTCTGGGCTTGGCAATCTGTCCTTGGAGGCTCATTTGGGAACAGCCAACTCTCTTAAAACTGCCAGGAGGCACATAATTGCCTTCTCAACAACAGTGACTTTAAAAATGAACTTCTAAAAAAAGACTTTTTTTTTTTTTTTTTTTTAGAATTAATGACAGTCTTAAAGGTACTGGAAAAAGTGCTGCTTGAGAATGATTGTTCTATAAAAAGTATGTAATTGACCAAAATGGGATGATGGGCAAAAAGCAGTATTTGCATAATCATGCGCCTATATCAATTAAGGTTCCATTTTATGCATTTCTTAGGCCTTTAAACTTAAAATTATTTGTCAATATCAATGGCTTGTTTTTAATAAAATCTTTTTCCACTGTTCACATTAATTCTTTCTCCTGCTTGACCCCACACACTTACGAAGAGAAAGAATAAAGGTGTCACGGTAGAGACACACACATCAAACAAAAATATTCAAAGAAAAAGAGAGACATATGAAGAGGTGGGTGACAAAGTCTTGGGGTGACTGGAGAAGATGACACGAAAGAGAAAATGAGGCAAGTGGTCAGGAGTAGTCCAGGGAGCGTGGAGAAAGATTCCCCCCAAAACTGTTTAAGTTCTACTTGAAGGCAATCAAATTTTAAGGCTTAAAAAAAAAAAAGATCAATGTAGAATAGCTAGAGAAGGTAAATTTGGGGAAAAAATAGAATCCGAAGGAGGGGAAGAGAATGAGGGAGCAGGAAAGGAGGGAAAGGAGTAAAAGCTGGAAAAAGACTCACCAACCTCATCTCCTATGGCATCCTGGCCCTTGAAGGTGGTAACTGCTATCTCAACTGTCTTGCAGACCAGTCAGACTTTTGCCCTTGGTGGGCAGGGCCCTTCTGGGCAGCTCTTGTTAGGAGAGCAAGGGTGGCCGCTGTGAGCAGCTCAGCCCCTCCTCTGGGCAGTACTGGCTGCAGTTTGGGGCAGGAGGCACAGATCCTGGCCAGTCATTTTCACAATAGAACTATTTGCATGCACTCAAGCAAAATAAGGCTATTCTTAGAAATCCTGTAAGACCAGTAGAGGATTATTTTAACTCAGATATGGATGTGCCTGGGAAAATCTGCCTCCTAAATCCTTGCCTTAGTGCATCCTCATCTAGAAATGAGTGAAAAGCTCAATGAGGCAGACCCCTAGGACATGATATGTCATCACAACCTGGGGGTGCCTTGTGGTAGTGGTGGGGGTGGTGGGGGTGGGGGTGGTGGTGGGGGGTGGTGGTGTTTAAGTCACTTTACCAGGAGGTGGCAGTGGCTACCATCAGCCTGCCAGTGGTGGAACAGCTGGGCTCTGGGACTTTACCCCTGACTGACATGAAAGCCCTTCATACTGACAAGGCCAATGGGTCCTCCCAGGCCATGAACTACAAAGTAACATACCAGTTACTTGGTTTTGCTGCAGATTTGGAGGCATCATTTGAAAATATCTCCCACTTTCTTGAATGGAGCTTCTAAATCTACATTCCCCACTTTAATTCTATAACCAGATCCTCAAAATTGCACTGGTACCTTCTTCCTTTTTTTTTTTTTTGAGGGTGGGAAGGGTGATATTCCTCTAGTCTAGTGGCTCTCAGTCCTGGCCATGTGTCAAAGCACTTGGGGAGCTTTCCTAACTTCATATTCCCAGATGGCCTCCAGGAGACAATGGCTCCGCCGTGGAACAGGACTGACTCAGAAGCATGGCAAGCTGGATGCCTGGAGCAGGCAGCGGAGAGCCCTTGGCAAGGGGGCCGGCCGAGAACACAGTGCAGTCGGGGAGGAACCGGAATCAGCAGAGCGGAGTAAGCACAAGCCCATGCTTCGGGGACCCCAGAGACCTGGGTTTGAATTCTGATTCTGCAACTACCTGTGTGATCCTGAATAAACTGCCTAACCTTTCTGAGCCTCAGCTTTTATTGAGAAAATGAGAACTCACTTCATGAGGCTGCTGGGAGAGTAACAATGACGTAAGCATTGTGATGCCCTCCAGCATGGAGCCTGATATTGGGTAAGGGCTCAGTGAAGGGCAGTGAGGCACAGCCACTGCAGTGGCTATGCTACTACATTATTATTAAGAGGATTACGGCCGTGAGCCGCTGAGGTGCTGGCCACCACACTGCCACTTCCTAAAACAGAAGGGTGCAGGTGGGGAGGAGGCAGGGCAACCATCCTGTAGCTGTTTCTCCACAGCTTGTTCCTCCTGCTCCTGCTTCTGGGGGAAACGGTGGGCAGGATGTCTGAAGATCCCTCCCAGGAGCCCCTCCACAGACTGGGGCAGCAGTGGGGGTGGGGGGGCTGGTGCTGGTCCCCATCAACATCCCCGCACCCCACCCCACAATCTTTATGACTTAGTGGCAGCTCCGATGTAAGGAAAGGACATTTGTTTTTAAGAGAGAATGGACTGTAATTCCCAGACCAGTAGCTGTGGGTCAGGGGAAGGAATGATGGGAGGGGAGGGTGGGTCAAGTGAAGGTTTAAAAAACAAACAAACAAATTAAACCTCATTTGCTTAGCTTTCCTTGAAAGTTATTCCCAAAGGATTTCTGATAAATTCTTTTTATTTGTGATAAGATTTCTAGTGACCAGGGTGTATAGTAAAATTATAAGAACTGCATCTCCTGAGTTTACTCTACTCTTCCTAAATTTCCTAGCCCCGATTCCAACTACCTCACGGAACAACAACGAGTAATTAAACATGACACCACCCCTGTCCCATAGAGTGCTCTCAAAGATTATAAAGTGACTAGAAGAGACTGCTCCTTGCTGGAATTTACAGGTTTCTTTAAAAGTACATTTTAAACGTTGTTGCTTAAGACATGCTAATTCTATTTATCTTCTGGAAGTCTGGCCAGAAGTTTACTTTTTCACTATAGCTGCGGGGGAAGGGGGGGTTGCTAAGTCAGTATAAACACACTTTCACTATTTAGGAGAATCAGTGCTGAGACACTTAGAAATGTCTTTTTTTTTTTATTTAATGCTGTATAAACAACCAAAATTTAGACGGAGGCAGCAGCCCTCAGGCCAGATTTTGATAGGTTTATTGCAAGTCTAGTTTCAAATTCCGAATTCAAACAAAACAAAAAACCCAGCGGCAACAGCAGTCTCCTGCTCCCCCGGGGACACTGTGGAAATGAAATGTGGGCTCACATTTCTCAGTAAAGCTGTCTATTTTTAAATGCTCATTAAAAACTATGGGTAGAGCCTCAGCTAGGTGCTAATCTGTCTTGAACACCTGCCTTTGAAAGGCATAAATCTTCCCATGTTAAAAGGGGCGAACAGAGCCCGGGACTCCCTATCAGGAGCACAGGGCTGGAGCCAGACCAAGGACAGGGGTGAGGAGGACCTGCGGAGCCCACAGATGTCAAAACCACAGGCCAGAGAATACAATAACAGTTCTTTCATTAAAGTGATCCAGCTCAAACATTTCACTCATTTGTAAAGAGCCTTCATCTAATTAAATACACCTTTGATCTATGTCTGAGTCTGTCATCTAGGCAAAAGCATGGGCAACAGATGATATATCCATCCTATTTTTTCTTTTTTTAAATTATTATTTTTCAGTTACAGTTGACGTTCAATATTATATTAGTTTCAGGTATACAGCATAATGATTAGATATTTCTATAATTTATGCAGTTACCCCCTCCCCCCCATTAGTCTAGTACTCATCTGGCACTACTATACGCAGTTGTTGCAACATTACTGACTATAACCTCTATGCAGTACTTTACAGCTCTGTGACTATTTTGTAACTACCAATCTGTATTTCTTAATCCTTTTACCTTTTTCACCCAGCTTTCCCACCCCCATCCCCCTCTTCCCTACCTACCTATATTTAAAAGATCTCCAGGAAAGAAGCCTTCTTAGAAACTTGTGTTAAAGTTTAGTCATATTGGGTATGATGAATTTTTTATGTGCAATCTTATTTTTTCCTTTTTATCCTTTAAGACTATTTCTTCCTTTTTGGACTTTGAAAAGAAAGAATAGTAAGGTCTGCTTCCTAAAACTATAGGTGAAAAGTTATGTCGAGCCTCAGTGTTTTGCCTCAGTATTTAGGCAAAAATAAACCCAATTTCTTCTTGTGCCTGATTGGATGTGGCCCCAAAAGCAGGCGTCATCATCAGCCAGGGCTGCTGGGGGAGGCAGCTGGTGACGTGGCAGCTTTGGGTGTAAAGCCGTGAAGCCCTGTCTTCAGATAACAGCCAGGCGGACGGTGACACCTGCTGGTGCTGCCTGTGACAGGACTAGGGCATCCTTCCCGTCCAATGGGAGGAGTGCTCTCTCCACAGGGCTTCTCCAGGTGTCCTTCCTCTGCCCACATCTACGGGGCAATAGGCCTTCAGGCACGCTGTGCACTAGTCATCTCCCATAGAAGGGGACCCTATCTTACTGACTGGGTTGGGTTTGCAAGTACACCTAAAGCACAAGTTAAAAACTGCACTTTGTCAAAATGACCCTGAAAAAACTTCCTTGTCCAACTCAGTTGCTTTGTAAGCAATGCTTTTGGCTAGAATCGGCACCCCAAGATAAAAACACTATGCTATCTCATACCAAATAGATGCTTGTTGGCAGTGAGGAGGTCAATGATTACAATTAAATCATCAGCTCTAATTTTTAAGTGTTTTTGTTCAGTAGGTTTTTATTTTCATTCAAAACAGGTCCCAGGCATGAAATGGTTGGAAACCAAAGACTAGCACATAACAGGGAGACCAAAAATGGAATATGATATTCTGACCCAAATATCTAACATATCCCAGTGTGTCATTCATGTATGTTGCATGATCAATAAGTTTGGTGAGTGACTGAATGAATGACTTTATTAATTAATAATGGGAAGAGCGTGTGGTATGGTTTGCTGACCTAATTAGAGCTGAGAAGAACTGAGGAGGTAGCCGCACTGAGCTTCATCCTAGGGATGCACTCTGATTCCACTATCCAAAGACTTCACTCACCAACATTCTCTAGCTATGTACTGTGGACCTACTGTGTGCCATCACAGTTTTCTGTGGCCATCTGGACACATGCTCTTGCACCTGCCACCACACTGGACATAGTACAATAAGGAGGTCTTGTTTAATTCAATGCCCAGTGTGGACTTCTGAGAACAGAGGACATATCTTATTCATGGCACCAGACTCAGTTCCAAGGACAGGGTATGGTACACACAGCACTCAATACTACCTACATGAATGAAGCTCAGAGCACCCAACATCTCACCCTCGGAGAGTGTTCAACGAATTTCCTCCTGCATTTCCCACCCATTCTCCTCTTTCTGGGTCACTCATCCAAAGATGAGACCATCCCTGCAACTAGGATTATTCTCAGATGTGGCCGCTAATGTGCCTTTTGGAGTGTTGACACCTAGCTTTTTTGCCCTACAAAAGAACATTTCTTAGATACAAGTGTGGCTGTCCTTCCTAGCAGGTCCAAACTCCTAGACAGCTCTTTCATAAAATAGTTTCTAGCCCGCCAAAGCCCTTATTTTCAAGAAATACTTCCCACAATGACTGAATTGCATACCTGGATACCTCTTTGAGAATTCCCTACCCAGGAGATACACCCTGAGGGTCCACGACAAGAGGGGCCTACTGATGAGCTAGATGCACATACTATAACCGGGTAATTTTTCTGTTGCTGACAGCTGACACATCTACCCCCTGCCTACCAGCCATAATGACTGAGCTTCCCTGAGTCACTGCTCAGCCATCGGAACTGTGTGAGTAACCCAAACACAAAGCCCCTGGGTAGCTGGGTGCAGGAAGCTTTTGCCAGAGCAGCACACGATCAAAGCATGAAAACTAAGCTACGTTGGCTACCCCATTGATCATGAAGACTCTGGGGGAACAGGATTAAAATACCATCTAGACAGACTCAGGTTATAAAGTCAGTGAGAAGTGAGATACCACCACACCACACAAGGTTAGAGGGAAGCAAATCATTGGGAGACAGCCCTTAGCCACCAGGAAAACCCCAAGGTGAAAAAGAAAGTAACAGCACCGGTACAAAGACAGGCACATGAGTTTCCTTTAATTACCTTCAGAATTAGGACTAGGAGTAGATGCAGGAAACTGGTAGGTGGGAGTGTAAGGATTGTCCTCTGCAGCAGAGAAAAGCAGTGTGTTTTGAAACTGCCCACCATGAAGTGGAGGAATTGACAAATCCCCAAATGACTTTTGAATGACTGATTACCTATTTTAGTATTATTAAAGCACACGAGTATCACGCTTAAAAAGAGGTTAATGAATTAGAAAGGTCTTAATTATTTTAATATAGCATATCATGCAAATGAGTGAAATAATTTTTTGCCAACCAATAATTACTATAAACACAATCTAAAAGCCAAATCTCATTCCTGTAATGGAACTATAAGAATTAATTTAAGGCTAGGACAACAGATACACTGTCTAAGTTTATGGTACCTTCAGAATTTTGCTGGATTTCAGGAAGTTCGGGGAATTTGTACGTAGGGAAATAAGGGTTTTCTTCAGGAGTGTCTAGGCAGAGGAGCAGATTTGGAAGAGAGAATAGAGGAAGATACAAATGGAGAGAATAAACGAATAGGAATCCACACACAATTCAGGTTCTTGAATTCTGGAATATACTAAGCTTCACTAGCGATATGAAAGAAACTCAAACTGCTTTTAAAAATCCAGTCCTTTTGCCTGAAGTACTGAGACACACCAAAAGAGATGTTATCATTTCTCTTCTTGGACACAGAAATATATATATATATATATATATATATATATATATATATATATATATATATATATATATATATGCTCCAGGAAGCAAGTAGCACTTAACACAAAACTTCAAGTTTTTTTAAGATGGGCAAAAAATATTAAGTATGCTAATAAATAGTATGTAATGAAAAACATTATCATACAATGTTTTATTAAAATCAATCAAACCTTGTGCTATCCATGTTAGAATCAAGGCAGACAAGTAGATTAATTTTTCTAATACCTCTGCCTACCGTTGAGGCAGGTAGTTTTGGTTAGGACCTGTCATGTAGGCTGAGTGCACAGCTATGACAGCTGAGAGAACCAGTGCTGCCCGTGGGGCGCAATTACATATTTTCCACATATGCACCCATGAATTGGCATTTGGGCTGCCAGAGCTATGAGAGCCAGACGGCTGGAGGTGGACACTGGCTTTAGGAAGTAACCGGTGGAACGAGCACTGTCCAATCAGAGACCCAGCCTTGAGCATCACCATTATGACTGAACTCATCAACCAAACGAAAGTGGACTTACTCTTGGCTCAGAAACACTAGACACGAGCATCTCAATATTTACGAGTAGAAAGAGTTTGAAAAGGGGCACAGCAGGTTCAGTCTGAACACTGCAGGAGCTAATTAACAGTGACCCTAGCTGGCATCTACAGCTAATCAGAGAGATTGGTTATTTGTGGCTAGGGCCAACACTGACCAAAATGCTTTTTCTTGGCCGTCATGTGTCGTCTGTGCCAGGCAGCCAGACTGGATTTGGCCACAGGGAAGGCAGGATGCTCTGGCACAGGAGGAGTGGTACCCTGCCCACGGTGCAGCCGCATCCCTGCTTGTCAGCTGGCTGGAGGCACAGGCGGATGGGAGCTGGTGGAATCATGACCTGCCCGAGCACTAGCCTGAGGTTCTCCCACCATGCTGGGTCACCTGCTGCCACCCAGCGGGCCCATGGCTTGGAAGTGCTTCTCTTCCAGCTTGAGCGGGCTTTGGTGTGTCAGCTCTTGACCGACTCTCAGGGCCATCTGCCAAGGGCTGGCTCCCAGCTGGGTAAGGGTATTTTTCATATTAACACCGCCTTATAGGGGCACCAGGCACACCACTTCACAAGGCAGGATTTGCTCTCATCTGGATCGGCAATGTCCCTTGGGGACAAATGCAGCTACACGATTGGCTCAAGATCACATGAGGGCTAGGGGACTGAATCAGGTGAGAACAGTTTTTAATACCCAGCTGAGGGCTTTCCCAACTTGCTCCGCCCACAAGGCAGTCACGGGCTGACACGGGGAAGGGGCACCTAAAGCAGGAAGCACGCGGGAGGAGGGGCTGCTCACACCCGGGCAGGCAGATGCCGGAGCACAGGCAGCGGGCTAGGCTTGGCCTGCCCCATCCCACAGCACCTGGGAGGGCGGGCTTGGGAGCTGACCTCAAACTCCACGTGGGAGGCAGGCCCACAAGGGCTCTGTCCCTCCTCTGCTTGGAAGGTGTCTGGCTGGGCTCAGGCAGGCTGGTGCTTAATGAGGTCAAGCGCAGGGCCAGTCTCCTGGCATCTCAGCGAAATGAGCTTAGGCCTTCACCCCGACAGATAACATATGAGCCCAGCATAGCTCCTAATAATAAAAACCAGTACCTCTGTTCAGTTTGTGGATCTGTTTAAACATGGTCTTGTACCAGTCTTTTGATCTCTCGGTGTTCTGGAGGAAAACAAAGGCAAAGAGCAAAATGAAAATCTAGGAACGTTTCAGAACTTCTATGATTACAAAATCACAATGGAAAGCGACAACATGGCAAGTCCAAATTCATGTAATTCTATATATCCTTGTGATCCCACATTTAAATCTTGTTTAAAAATGTAAGACTTTTGAGAAAGAACAGCCAAAGCAAGGGATTCAGACCTGGATCTGCAGAGTAATATTTAGCCCAAAGGACATTTTCACTCCCACTTTATAGATGAGGAGATAAGTCAAAGCCACCCAAGGTCATAGAGCTGGGGAGCAGGGGAGTGGGAGGGCCGCCTAATACAATGGTTGCGGGTAACAGTCTGGGATTCAGATAGCCTTCTCTGTCCCCCACAAGTTATGTAATCCTGTAAGTAACATCATCCCTGAGTGCACTTCCTCACCTACAAATTGGGAATGTTAGTACCCCTCTTGTAAATATTTAAATTAGATAACACACTCAGCAAATAGTAGCTGTGATTAGTAATAATCCTCAGCATCATCACTACTGTTATATTATATATTTATTATTACTTAGGATCAGACAACAGTTCTTTTGAGGCTTAGCCCACTGATATTTCTATGAGCCTCCTCCAAAGGGACACAAAAGCCCATCCATTTGCTCAATGAAAACCACAGAGAAACATAGCTCAGCCATGTTCTGGTGGGCACATGAAAGGTGGGAAATTCACCCTAATCCAGTTTCAAAAGGTGGGCTTCCCTGGACTCCCGTAGGGCTGGCAGGAGGCTGACAGGCCTGTATAGCTGGGGAGAGCTGGGCAGGGCTACCCTGAGGCCCATTCCGTTCTGGAGGCCTCAGCAGGCTGGACCCATTTAGTTTCCTACTCGCTCTGGATGACAGAGTAGCTCCCAGCCAGGACCCGTAGACAGGGACCCTAGGCCTTGCACTCGCCCCAGCGTTCTCTAACCCTGGACTAACAGTTTCTGAGTGTCCTCCAGGGAGCCATAAGTAGTAAGGAAACTGCGCAACACTGCCCACACATTCTACCCCAACATCCATTGCCCAAAGCCTCCCAGAAGTTCTGCCGCCGCGAAATCCCGCTGTGTTTGCTCCCTCAGCTTCTCTCCACATTCATTGAGTCATGAGGTCCTTTTTCTCACAAAGCGTGTCTAACACCTACTACACGCTTTGGGGAAAGATGCCTCACGCTGGGCCCAGGACCAAGGAGGGCTCAGGGGCTGGAGCACAGCTCAGTGAGGCTCTCTGGCCCTCAGAGGGTTTTGGAGAATAGACAGTGGTGAGGATCCTCCTCACGAGGCTTTTGCAACTCACAGGTGGGGTCCACATGCACTCAGGGAGGGTTGTACACTTGCCACTGGCTTAAGAGGAAGCCGCACGGGGACTGCTTGGTCAATGTGCATACCCGGAGTGGGATGCCCACTTCATCCATGGAAACATCACTCAGGTCCTGAGCGCTCTTAACCACCCGCCTACTGTCATCCTGGGCCTTCTTTTCAGTAGCCCTGCCAGGAGAGGTGGGCTTTTCCGGGGTTGGTGCCAAGTCCCATTCTCCCACTCTTCTTTCTGAGACAGGATCTGGAAATGAAATTTAAAAAATCATTAGCTGAAGCTCTTCTGCTGGCTGCAAAGCAAAAAGACTTCCCAACAGTCCAGCTTGGGGGGAAATGTGTTGGCTAAATCTCAACTGGAAAGAGTTTCACTTCATGCCAGGGTCAGCAAACAAGGCTCAGCCACCTTGTTTTTGTAAATAAATTTTTATTGAAACAGTCACGCCCATTCACTTACATATTATTTATAGTTGCTTTCGAGCTACAATGGCAAAGCTGAGTTGCTATGACAGAGACAGTATGGCCTGCGAATCCCAATATATTCACCATCTGGGTCCTTTAAAAAAAATTGTGGACAGCATGGTAAGTGTCCTGCGAAGGCATGCACTTGGTGGTCCAGACATCTGTGCGCTTCTGACTGTTCTAGAAAGTCAAGGCGCAGGTAAAGCCACAAAGAGGCGGCCAAACATTCCTTGAAAGTTCTTGTTTCATCTTGGAGAAGTTACTCAACTTCCCTTTGTGTCTATTTTCTCACCCACTAGCAAACTCACAGTCATGCTGTGGGACCCTAACAAGATACTCAGAAAGCTGTAAATTATTGAGTGTCTATTAGAGTTTTAAAAATTTGATTCATGATTGGAAGCTATAGAGAGCTAAGAACATACCATGCGTGGTCTACAGATTATAAAATTACTTAGTTTAGTCTGATATTCCAAGCCATGTCATTTACTTATGGGAGGGCATTTACTAAGCAACTGCCAGGTACTATGCACTCACCTGCATGAAAAAGGGAACTGGGCTGGGGAAGGCAGGCAGAGATGGCTGCTTCCATTAGACATGACAACTTTGAGGAGACAGTGAGACCTTCCAGTAGAAAAGCCCTAGATCAGGGGAGGCGAACCTTTTGGTGATTGAGTGCCAAAGTTTATGAAATAAGAGTATACTCGCTCGACTCGCGTGCCAAACCATTGAGTGAGATAGTGGTATTGATTATTTTTATGTCTATAAGAGCATAAACAATAATTTTTTAAATGGTATTCACAGCTCCGCGTGCCGAAATAATTGCTCCGTGTGCCACTTTGGGCACGCGTGCCATAGGTTCGCCACCCCTGGACTAGACACTCTCCTAAAAGAACTGTGGAAGCCCAGGTGGGAGCAGTGTGATTTTGGAGCTGTCAGCACAAAGTGATGGCTGAAGTCAAGTAGATGGAAGAACTCAGTGGAGGAGGTCAGTGAGGCAGAGTCACGGGCTAGAGCCATGCACTGAGGAATGTCACAGCCACAGACTGAAAGGCAAAATCAGACGCTCCAAAAGGATGAAGGAGACATCAGAGGGAGTGGAGATGAATCAGAAAAGTACACCAAGGTGTCACTGAAATGAGAGAAGACTGAATTCCAAGAAGTAGGTGGTTAAGTGCATCAAAAGCCAAAAAACAACCAAAATTAGAAACTGAAACAGAGGAGAAGGTAGTAGATTAGGCACACACACACACAAAAGAAGTCACAAGATCGCTCTGAGGGAGTCACTGGGGTAGATGCCAAAGTGCAGAGAAAGGGATAAATGTGTGAGCGGAAGTGGGGTAGTCAGTAGGGAGGTGGGCACAGGACACACTCGTGTCCGATGGCAAGTAGAGAGGTCACAAGATTAGGAGGCAAAAGGTCTGAGCCAGGGGAGTCTAAAGTCTCATCAGTGAAGCTCATCAGGTGAGACCGAAGGGGACGGGGATGTACTCTGGCAACACTGCGAGCTCAATAGCATCTATTCACTGGCTGCAGGGGAGGCTCTGGTCTCTGAGAAAGGGAGAGTGCCGGCTGGAGGATTAGACTCGGGCCAAAAAGGAGGGACCTGCGGGTACCTGCAAAGTTGTGCCAAAGCCAGAGAGGTCTGTGTGTGGAGGAGAGGTTGGGGGAGGTGGGGAACACTCAGGTTTTTTGACTTCCATAGTCTGCTCAGTGGAGTGACTGTGCCCAGATTTCAAACTAACTTCTGAAATGAGGATTCATTCTGTGACCGCAGAACAACTTCTAAACATCCTGTGGGAGACACAACTCAGGGACCTTCAGAAAACTTGATCGCAAGCACCATCACTATGAGCTTTAAAGAAAGCAAAGGCCAGACTGACTTTATGGAAGGAGTTGTCAGGCTCCCAGGAAATCCCAACCGGAGGCTAAGGATCCAGCAGGAGGCCTGGGACACACACGGGCATTTCCAGGGACCAGACCACCTGGCTCTGCTGAGCACTCTCCCACCTGAAAAGGCCTTCCTGAGGGTGATCGGTCTCACCTGGCGCTGGGAGGCGCTCACACTCCTCTTTTTAAAGATTTCTTTTTATTGTTTTTTGACAGAGACAGACAGACAGACAGACAGACAGACAGACAGACAGACAGAGACAGAGAGAAGGAGGAGGGCCCAGAGCAGTCTCCATAGTTGACAGCATTAGTTTTCCACATGATTTCACTCCACAGGTGGGCGCAGGGCTGCGCAGGGCAGGAACTGGGCCAGGAGCCTCCCGCATCAGCTCCAGCAAGAACTGAACTGGGGGCACACCCCAGCTCAGCACCTGGGTCCACATGGGCCGGGACCAAATTCGATCCTCAGGCTCTGGGGCTGCAAAGCAAGTGCTTAACCTGCTGAGCCATCCCAGCTTCCCCTCCTCACTCTTTACTGTCAGCTCTTAAGAGGAAGAAGAAGATCACAGCTATGCCATCCTCAGGGTTTTCAGATCCAGAGAAATTTTTGTTTGTTATGGCAGGCACCCTCACAACAATCACTTAACTGCAAAACTCAGGTTGACAGTCCATGGATCTGTTCCAAAGCTGTCAGAGTCCTTCTGAGCTACAAAAATTAGCCCTTAATTGAAGCTTGTGATCATGTGATTCATGACCCAGTAGATTTCAAAACACAGAAGGCTGAATTGCAGCCCCTGAAGAAAACATTTTTATTTTTTTTAATATAGTCAAAATCCAAGGTGACACTTCATGGTGCCACACAGGGCCACCCTTTTGACATCTGTGCGAAATGAGGGAGTGAGGTTCTTTCTCACGCAGCAAATACTGATCCTCCTCATACATGTTGGAATATTTCCTTCTAATTTTTTACTGTGCTCTGAAACGGGGGTTCTGGAAAGGGCCACTAAATAAAGGATGGTGCTGACAACCTCACACAGGGCCTCTCTTTTTTTTTAACATTTTATTTTATTTTATTTTATTTATTTATTTATTATTATTTTGAACTGAACTAGGGGCCTCACCGCATTCGGGAAGCACACCCCAGTTCAGCATGTGGGTCCGCATGGGCTGGAGCCGGGATTCGATCCTCAGTCCTCGGGGCTTCAAAGCAAGCGCTTAACCCGCTGAGCCATCCTGGCTTTCCCAGGGCCTCTCTTTGTGGAGGGTACTTACTTTATGTTCCACTCTATCAAACACCATGAGTGGATCCGTCCCCAGACTCAAGGAGGACAGAAGCATTAGGCTTCCTTTAGAGCGGAGGAAGTGGCCCAAGTCTGGCAGCACAGTAGAGAAGCCCTGACATTCACACAGCACTTTCCAGTGTGCAAAGCACACCCCACTTCCTATTGCACATGATCCTTACAACCCCCGTTGAGGCAGGGGCAAGGATTAACATCCCTATTCCCCACAGGAGGAAACTGGCTCAGAGAGGTAAAGTCGCTTATCCTGGGACAAACAGCTGTAAGGAGGAAGAGGCAGGACCAACCTCTTGGTCTAACTTGTGTTTGGGTGCCTTTTTCGCCCACTCCACTGCTCCTTTCAAATCCCCAAAGGCAGAGAGGAGCCCACAGGAGCGACTTGATTTTCCTGAGACGCCCTGTTCTCCACAACCTGGGCTGGGCCACAGAGTGAAGCGGACTGCGGTGTGACGTCTCCAGGAGGGGGCAGTGAAGGGCACCTTGTACCCTACCACAACCTGTCCTGGTCCCACAGCCAAGGCCTGATACAGCTGAGAGGGTGTGAGAACCCGTGTCCTCCCCACCCCAGCCTCTCCACGAATCACAAGGACAGCAGCGGGATGAAGTAACACAGAAATAAATCACGGAACAGCTACTCAGGAAATGGTGGCTTTTGTTATATCCCCCAGATCAGGGGTTCAAGACCCTCAAGTTCACAAGTATCTACAAATCTACAACATGCATGTGTTTCCACACTTGTGGCTTTTTCTAGATAACAAATCCACTGCCTTCATTGGATTCCCTCAATGGGTCCATGACCAACACTAAGTTACAAACCACCACACCACAAGTTGTTCAAGGGCAGTACTGCTCCCTGATACAGCCACAAAGCCTGGCTCAGTGCCTGATATGAAGCAGGCACTCAAAATGAAGGGTGACTCAATGGAGAACAGTAACTCACATCCATCCAGCGCTTAGTGAATGCCAACACTCAGCACAAAGCTGTTTATAAGCAGAGCTGATGAGGCCATCTGATAGATAAGAAAGTGATCTGGAGTTTAGATCATCAGTAACCTGCCTATGGTCACACCGTTGGTAAGTGGCAGAACCAGGGTTCAAAGCAAAATTGTTGCAGAAAGCAGTAAGAAAAGGCTAAACATTCCCATTCCTGGATTTCTTCATAATTGCGGCCCATGTGTCTGCTCCCTCCCCATCTGACTCATCTCAGTCCTGCATGCTTTATTGGGGAGTTAGCCTGGGTATCTGATGTTTGTAGTCACTCCCCACCACTGGTGGCTCTTGATGACACTTGCTACTCAAACATAGCCAGCACAAGGGGCAGCATCAGCATCACCTGGCAGCTGGTTAGAAATGCGAATTCTTCCCTATGCCCATTAAATCCGAATCCCTGGAAGTATGGCTTGGGCTTTGCCCAGCTACACAGGAGATTCTGATGAAAGCTCAAGTTCAAGGAGCAGTGCTCTCATACCTGCTTCCAGGCACTGCTGGTCTGGAGGCTCTCGCCTGGGCCCATCATCCCAGGGTCATTTACTGGTATTTGGGTTTGCTGCCCAGAAAGAAAAAAACTTGCCCACATTTCCCAGTCCCTGACTTGTCACATTCTAGAAAACCAGAAGCGTAGAAAGGCGACTTCTTTAGCAAGGTCTGCCATGAACACTCCATCTAAAACAACTCCTGGGAAGCCGGGATGGTTCAGCGGGTTAAGCACTCGCTTTTCAGCCCCGGAGACCAGGGATTGAATGCTGGCTCCGGCCCATGCGGACCCACATGCTGAACTGGGGTGTGCCCCCAATTCAGTTCTTGACAGGGCCTATGTGGGAGCCCTCGGCCCAGTTCCTGCTCTGTGCAGCCCTGTGCCCACCTGTGGAGTGAAACTATATGGAAAACTAATGTCAACTATGGAGACTGCTCTGGGCCCTCCCCCTTCTCTCTGTCTCTCTCTCCGTCTCTGTCTCTGTCTGTCAAAAACCAATAAAAATAAATTTTTAAAACAACTCCTTATTTTTTTAAATTCAGAATATCCTGTCCTTACCCAACACTTATCACAGTTCCACAGGACATGTTTACTAGTTTGGGTCACTTGTCTGGTCTGCACCACTGGCCTGCAAGCTGCAGGGAGGCAGGAACGATGGCCGTTTTCATCGTCCTTGCCACCCATCCAGCAACAAACAGCCTCCCCACATCTCAGAGGAGCTCGTAAGACTTTGCTGAATGAACATGGGGTGGTGATCAGAAGCTGGCTTGAACAGGAACCAGTTACTCAACGTGAAAATAAATATTTCTCACCTACCTGAGAGGCTACTGAGTCGTTTCTGCTGTTCTGTGGTAAAAGGAAAAATACACAGCATAAGTGAGTATACAAAGACATGGTAAGACAGCAGTCCTGGCGTACTTGTTAGGATCCCCAAATCTGCGTCCTCACTGCCCTCTGGGCTTAAGAGCTAAAATACCGTTTAGTCCAGCTGAATGCAGGGGTATTAGCATGGTTCCCGTCACTCACGTGTGCTGACTCCTACCCCCTCCCCCTACATCCGCACCAGGATTCAGGGAACCATCACTGTTTTCTGGTTGTTGGTATCTTGTCTCAATCTAATCATTAAAGGAAACTCCCACATCCCCAGGTTTCAAAGGAACAGGACCTTCTATGATCCCAGTCTTGGTACCTTTTGAAGGACAGTAATTATAATCATAACCATGGCAGCTGACATCTCCCGAGAGCTTGCTAAATGCCAGACGTTTTAAGAGCTTTTATACAGGTTAACACTTTTTTTTTTAAACAACCCTAGCAGGCAGGTCAGGTTGGCTGAGACTCCTCAGAAAAGGGGCATAAACTACCCAAGATGACACTGAAGATCAGAGCTGGGTCTAGAACCTAGATTCCCTTATCTCCTAGTCTAGGTTCTTTCCAAATGTAATCACCAGGCCCCTGTGGACCTTAACATCAGGGTCTACTAGTTTCTCACCTTCCTGAGCATGCGTGAAGGGGGGAGAGTTCTATGTGTACGTGCTATGGGGTAAGCACAAAAGTGACCTTTACCTTCCACTGCTGCTAAATATAAAGCAGCCACATAGATAAAAATAGAGTGGTTGCCAGCCCCTGGTTGCTATCATCATCCCCCTTGGCCACGTCCCCACCCCGCCTCCAGAATCAGTGTTGACAAGAAGTAAACAGAGCTACTGGTAGGGGAGCTCACAGCGTTGGAAATGGCCCTATCAACCTCTGACACGGGCTGAGGCTCACACAGGCTGCCCAACAGACGCAGAACTCTAGGTTCAGCCCTGCCAACAACCGGCCAGAGGACACTGACCAATCACGTAGCCTCAACTTCCTCAGTTTCTGCCTCAGGTCCCCCATCTGTTACATCAAAGGGCTCACGGGATCCATGGTTCCCAAACTCTGGTCTCTGTGCCGAGGAGGCAAGGCCTTCCCCCTGAAGGCAAAAGCAAATTTATTCCACTTAACAGACCATGTTGCTCCCACTTCTGAAGTGTAAGATGGCCTTCCTTGGGAGGACACATGATGTAGGTAATAGCAATTGCTTTTCAGGGGTGTTATTTAGCAAAGTTAGACATGAGCAACCCCAGGGTGGTCCCCACACTATTGCACATGCCATGATATCCAGATGTCTGGAACCTTGAAGTCTTGCTCTCCAGTGCCAGCAGTACCAACACGTCCTATGAGTTGCTGAAGAATACAGCATCTGAGCCCCACCCTAGACCTCCTGAGTCCGAATCTGCAAGTTAGGAAGACTCCTGAGACTCTATGCACATGAAAGACTGAGCAGTTTTGAGCTGGAGGATCCATGCACCTCTTTCAGTCCTGAGAATGTTTTGATTCAAATTCTTCCTCCAGACTGATCGTAAAGCAATCTGCCCTCAGACACATGGGGTATGAGAGCTCAGGAGAGAGGAGCAAGGGCTGTGTTGTGCATGACCTTCAGCCAGGCCAGACACACCGTGTTCCTCCACTTGTTTGCAGTGAGGGGAGCTGGCTTGGAGAGATGAGTTATTGTCACACTGAGCCCTGGCCTGATAAAGGCAGGACAAAAGGGAACCTTTTTTAGGATGACTAAACGAGAGTTCCAGAAGTGGAGTAAAGTTATCATCCCCTCAGGAGACTTTGCCATAGTTAAGAACTTGTTTTCACGGGTACTATCTATGAGGCAAAGCAGAGCTGCCAGGCTGGGTAAATTCCACAGCAAAGCCAAAAATGCTTGACCTAAATCCCACTGATGATCAGTTATCCAAGGCTGGGCCAGCAAGAGGCTTCCATTCTCCTAGATTCTTCCTGCCCCACCTCCTTGGGGAACATATGGTTTACTCTTTATGGAAAGCTACTTTTAATTCCAAAAAAGCTAATCAACTTGTATCCTTTTCTGAAGGAAGTGTGATTCACGCTGCACAATTCTGATTTTTAAACCCAAGGGCAGGGACTTGGATAAAAGAGAAAGGTAAGACTCCAAGGCATTTGGGCAAATAAGAACTCACTTGTTCAGTGAAGAAACACAAAGAAACTACCGGCTTTTCTGTGTCGAAGGATGTCTCACTAGGTGCCATCACGGGGACTTGGCAGAAGCAGCTCACATTACACTTGGCATTTCCCAAAAACCAAGATGCCTTGGGAATAAATCCCATTTTTAGAGAAACTGCTTTTCCTTCTGGGAACTAACCTGCTTCTGTTTGACTGGATTTTTTTAAAAAGATGAGTCATAAAGAAGTTCATAGAGAACCAAAATTTCACTTTGTCCTGCCTTACAGACGGGTTCTGGGCAGAGAAATCTTTTGCCAGTAAGGGGTATGGCACTGCTGAAAGTAGAATGGGCTCTTACATAACTTAGTGTGTGTGGGGGAGGGGGGGAGGGGGGAGGGGGCTTTTTGATTTTTTTTTTGAAGAAAACAGATTCATGGGTGAAAATTAATATGGGAGCCACATATAGCAAAAAACATAAAATTACTAAAATAACTAAGATTTGAGTGGGAAGATTTTAAGTGAGAGAAAATGTTTCATTCATCTGCTTTTCAAGTCAGAAGCAGGAAACAGAAAAGTCCACTTAATATGGAAAACAATTAAAAATAGACTACAGTCCCAGCCTCATCCAAGTTAATGCAGAGAGAGGCGGGAGGGGAGGGAAACTATGAAATAGGCAAGAAAAGGAAGATTTGGTACAGAGCTTTGAGCTCTGAACACAATAATTAAACCTCTACTGTTCTTTGAAATTCAGATGAAGCAGTTCTTTATACATTGGGGAACAGTTTGAAAACTTTACATTTCACACGGCAAAGGACTTTTGTGAAGAGAAAGTTTATTCCTCTACTGAATTCCAAAAAGGAAAACTTGGGATTTAGAATCATCTTTTGGAATTTTAAAGCAGGAGGGTCAACATATACAATTATTAGCTTGAAGTACTTCTGCTTCACCTAAGATGCCCCAGCAGAGAAGGGAAACAACCAACCAGGGCAGCCAGAGAAACTGTAGAAAACAAACACGAAAACCCTTAGCAGAGCTGCCTGGGACCCATGGGGTGAGGAACAAACTGCCACTCACATCCCCAGGGGCGCATGAATGGTATCGGGTACAAGCCCTGCTGGCGAGAAGGAAGGCTGGTGAGTCACTAAGAAAAAGTTCAATAGCCTCTGTTTTAAAGAGTTTGAAGGAGCCAACAAAAAACACGCTTTACATTTTTGAACAGTTTTCATTCACTATGTTTTCTTTTTTTAATTTCGGTACTCAGAATGTTGCTTTCTAGAAAATTCATGACATCAAGGAACAAAATGATTTTAGGACACTACTTATAAGAGGTATTATTACTGTACCTAGATTTTCCAAGCAACGCTGTGATTAGGATTCTCAATTAAGGGCACAGACTTTTGCCTTTCTGTCTTTTCTTTCTTTTTTTTTGGTGCTACCATCTGAAGACACTGTGAACACCCAAGGTGTGGAACATGCACTATACCAACTTACTTACTCTGATACCTGACATCATCTCAAATGAGGGGCATGCCTACTTGCTATGATCTACTTTGTGGGTCATGGGAGTAAACTAGGACACATGGCCTGGGGGGAAGAACGGGATTTGTGAAAATTTCTGTGAAAAGGAAGAATTCTTGTCCCAGATGCCCCAAAACAGCTATGCTGATTCATGAGCTGAGGGAGGGGCCCTGCAAGGCTCCCTTACCTCGATTATGTTGCAAAAGCACAATGGTAGGGTTGACAATTGTTGTGGAGGGATAGACAGATGAGGGCTTGCTAACTGATGCAAAGGTTTGTGAATCACTTCCAACACGGGATGAAGAACCTTCATTCAGCAGAGGACTCGAATCCTGAAAAGAAAATAAACATTGTAACTGTCACCACATGAAACCCGGAGTTAGGGCTTTTGAAAAAAGAAATTTAAAGCTTTATAAGGATCTTAATTATAAAAAGAAATGTAATCAATGAGACCATTAATTCTGTTAGAAGCTTAATCTGGAACGTTTATTCACTTGGTTGGTATTAGTAAAGGGGGAGAGAGGGAAGGTGAATGTTACTGAAAGTCTCAGCAACATCATTCATTATTTTCATCTGGTAATAAGGGTGAATCAATCCAGTTACTAAAAAAGCAAATTCATATCAAAGTAGAAAAACATGCAAAACTCATGCAATTCCAAATGCGATCCGAAAACAAGAGCTGGTTTAATTGGGAAAAAATAGGAAAGTTTAGTACACTTGTTTAAAGAAACATGAGACAATACAAAGACAAGAAGCCATCAATATGAGAATAGAAAGCTTTAAGTATTGGCACTCTTGGAAAGCTAATCTTATCTACATCACTGAACAACATCGCTAGCACTTACTTCAGAGATTTGGATATTACCCTGTGTTACTGTGATGTTTCTTTCACTGCAATATTGAGTGACAAAGATCTCTGAAGGAAAGACTTGTGCAAATCTCGATTTTTAAAAGCCTGAGTCTTTCTGCCAGAAATGCCAATAAAATGATTACTACTAACATTATAATCTGAAAAATGGGAATAATGCCAGTCTTTTTAAAGACATGAAAATAAGACCTCGAAATGTAATGAGGATATGTAGGCAGTTTCCTCCATTATACCTATAAATTCTGAAACGTTTCTATTTTAGAATTTATAGACCCTAAAGCCAGAATAACATTCTTAAAAGGTTTGAAGAAGACAACTTTGTTAACCTCCAGAAAAATGTATATGGGAAAGCTGGGATGGCTCAGTGGGTTAAGCACTCGCTTTGAAGTCCCGAGGATCAAATCCCTGCTCCGGCCCAGGCGGACCCACATGCTGAACTGGGGTGTGCTTCCTGAACGCGGTGAGGCCCCCAGTTCAGTTAAAAAAAAAATATGTATGGCTCAAAGCAATTTGTACGCTCCATCAAAGATCAACTGCTCTGTAAGTACCTATGGGACAAGAGCCACGCATCCCTACCTACCCACCTCCCGCAGGACAATGCCCTGCACACAGCAGTAAATGCCACAGGAATGGCAGGAGCTATCTATCAGCAAAGGTGTTTTAGAACAACTTTTGTTCAAGGGAATAAAAGTTCAGGAGAACACAGACCCACCAAAAGAGAGAATGTGAGTGTCAGGACCTGGGACAGCTCGTGACACACAGTAGGGGGGCGCTTCCTAAAAAAAACGCTGGTTTAATTAGTCCAACTCTCCTGAAAGAGCCCTAATGTCACAACTGCTATATTTATGAGCAGCAGCTCAGTTTAGTAAATAAAACCTTTCCAAGACTCTCAAGAGGCACAATATGATCTTATACAAAAGTGCCTCATCTCAATTTTTTCGTTTGTAAACAGTGGAAAACAATCACATGTCTTAAATTACTTCCAAAGTAGTATAATAAAGATAAATGACATATCAGTGAAAACTCTACTATAATGCACCCAAAAAACACAAAGTCAGGCATACAGCTTTTTCAAGTATAAATACCTCCTGTGATGTCTGGAAAAGATCTTGTGAGCACTAAGCATTTTATAAATTTTACTCCATGGCACAAGTCTTATAGTTCTGGGACTTTACAAAAATGGTTATTGACTAAAAGAACCTGGACCAATGAACATGGATTTTCTTCTTCCCTCTTACTCTCAAATAGCTGCAGATGGAGCAGATACCGGCTTGTTGGTTTGGCCACCGTGCACAGGGGACCCGCTCTTCTTGATGATTCTTATTCAGTGGAGGAACTCAAGCAGTTTCCTTTTTCATCTCATACTGTTACCTGGGGCCAAACCAGAAGTTATCAGGCCATTTGATGTACTGACAGGAAGTCTATGCCAGGCTGATCAGTCAGATTTGAGAAACTTGAGGACACTGTCCCAAATGACCTGTCCTGGTACACCTGAAGCAGACTCTATAGGGAACCTAGATCTATACAAATGGTGAAACATAGTGTGCACATGATGTAACTAGCACACTAAAGACAAGACTTGTTTTACATGCTGCTCTAGAGAAACAGTCCATGCCAAAGGGAAGAATACCTCTAATCTCAAAAACAACAATGGCTTCTAAAGGCATTTATAAGTTGAGCTAGGGTGAGGTGAGTGTACCAGGGAACAAGCTAGCATTTTCCTCCAACACAGCTATGTTGTAAAGCTCCAAGCCCGCATGTCCAGGTGTCTGGGCCATGTTTGGCAGGGTCATAACCTAAATGCATTGTGCTACATCTAGAGATCTGAGAGGAGACCCCAGACAACGATGTAGCTCTTCCCACAACTTTGCTGTGCCTGCTGTCTGACTGTACATTCTCTTATGAGTCAAAAAAAAAGTGTCTTTTTCCTGCTTTCTGACTCACTTCAGTTTAACAAGCCATTTGAGCCCATTTTGCAGGCGTATCTCTTTTCACAAAGTTCGGGAGGGTCAGTGAATGTTTAGTTCCCTCAGCCAATGGCATGACCCTCTATCTCATAATGTGGACCACAGATCCTCAGCATCAGACTCGCCCAGGATGCGTGTTACCATGTGGTCTGAGTCCTTGTCCCTCCCCAGACCCACTCCATCAGAAACTCAAGGAGTATAATCTAGAGTTGATCATTTATAATAATGAGATTCCTTTGCCACTTAGATGATCCCAGGGACACTAAGCTTGAGAAGCCACATGCCACTCAGCTAAATCCTGAGCAGGGGCTGCGCCATGTGTGACTCTACACACAGAATCTAGCAGAATGCCTAGAACCTGCTAGGAACTCAACGGCAGCTGTTAATTAGCCAGTTACTTATTTTTAAGGGACTCTGGTCTCATTTGCTAGGGCATGTCCTCAGCAGCGTAGCTAACATTTATCAGGCACTCTCTCTGCCAAGCACCATAACTGGAACTTCTACATACTCATGCACCCCATGGCCCTGGGCGTAGGTCTATGCACCCCCAGTTTACAACTCACACTGAGGTTCTTTTAGTCTGTTAATCCCCAGGGCTCCTGAGCAGGGAACAGACTGAGTAATTTGATTCAGCTTTTCTCTAAAGTACTTGGGCTTTCCCACCTGTGATGGGGACCGGTCCCATGCACAATAGCAACTTGAGGTGTCAAGGGCCTTTGACTCCACATGACCAGGGAGGCACTGTTTGCCACAAAGACCCTGGGAACCACTACTCAGGGGCCCCAGCAAAGTTCTGCCTTTTGAGGAACTAGTTCTAACAGCTATACAGGCTTTTATGGCCATTTGCACAATTAAACTCAACTCTCTCTTTTTTTAACCTAGTCTCTGCCATTGATACACATGGAAGGGTTTGTGACCTTGCTGCATCATCGCAGACTCTGCTTCCTGGTGCAGAAACTGCTGCTGGCTTTCCCACACAACTTTCCAGCTCTCCTCAGTTCTCAGCATCGCATCTGCTGGCCAGGGGTGCGTACAACTTGCCAGAGGCAAGGCCACAGAGGCTGTTTTCTCTGAGAGAAACCAAGCTCTTTCAGGAAGGTGTGCATTCCGAACAGGACAGCCAGGAAGAGGGACTTGAGAGACAACTCGTGGACAGCCGCGAGAGACCCACGGACACACACATGGGAGGCATGCACTCTAAGTGAGAGCCAGCGCCGCTGTGGTCGTCACAGAAGCACAGCCCACACTCCCCTGGGAACTTAGTACTTCGGTGAGAGAGGGGGCTGTGCCCTGCCGGGGAGCAGGCATTCAGGAAAGCCGGGGGGAGAGGATTCCAGCAAGCTTACGGTACTTGAAACAGCTCCCGTGAGGTCAGGCTCCGAGACTCTGCGGAGGCCCTCCGGTGCCGGGGGCACGAGCGGAGGTGGTGGTGAGGATGCTGGCGGCTGGCTAATGGGGGGGTGGGGGCCCGGAGCGCTGCCTGGCTGGCTGTGCTGGGGCCGCCTCTGCAGATGAGGGGGAATGAAATCATCTAGAGTCGGGAAGGTCAGGAGCGAGCCGGCAGGGGCGGTCGCCGGGACTGGGGGACCAAGAGGCCCCAGCGATGCTGGAGGTCTGCCAGTGCCTTCTTGCCCTCTGTCAGTATTAACCAGGTAGAGAGGGACAACTATGACCTCAGGCTGGGCTGGGCTGGAGGAAGAGGCATCCTGTAGGAAATAAGGGGGTCGTTACGTGAAGGGCTACTGCAGGGAAGCAGGAACTGCATATTTAAACAGTTGAGAGTGGACATGCAATGATGTACGCTGAGAACTATTTAATCAGTGCCCTTTCTTCAGAGTGCATGAGACAGTCGGTGCTGGCCAGATGGCCGGCTGACACGCTATGACACAGAGGGAACCCCATCCAAGTTGACTTTCCATCCATCTATTTTTGAATCCTTTTAACACTTTATGAGAGAGAAAGAGGACAACAGAGCAGGCAGGCAGGCTGTGTTTAACTCCCAAAGCCGCTTGTGGAGCCCAAAAGCTTGGGAGTAAATACAATTTCTTTGGCACCCTTGTTACAAATCATAAACACTCTACGTCTCATCGCAGTATTAGTCTACATGTCTCACGCTCCGGCACACTCACATAGCTACCGAAAAGCGGGGAGGGGGACAGAGAGGACTGCACTGAGGTGCCGAGAGAGAATTCAGGATTCAAGCTGCAGCAGTGTTAATGAGGAGAGGGAGGGGAGGGCAACCCAGAAAATACACGAGTTTCAAAAGAGACGGAGTAGGAGACACACAAACATTCCTAGTTCCTTGCCTTGTCTGGATAACACGGCTGCAAAAGGGAAGGTTCTTTTCTCTTCCGGTTTTCGGGATCAGAGGTAACCTGGGGGCCTAGCACAGGTGGTCTCACTGCGTCTGGGAACGAAGGCCTAGTCCCCAGGGAAGGACTCTCGCCGCCACGGCTAACGGCATCTTTACAGGGGTCAGAGAGCAGCTTGGGAGGGTGACGAGCAGCAGCAGAAGGTGGCAGTCCGGTGCCGGCTGTGTGGGAGACAATGCTGGGAGCCGGTGCCTGAGTGCCTGGGGCTGGGTCACGTGCAACATGAGCGCAGCTTTCCGATGCCACTGGGCAAATGCTACTGGCTAAACAAGGTACATATAAGCTGCTGACCTTTTTATTCCCAACTGCCTCCTGACGTGGGTTAGAGCTCACATTCCCACTATAAATTGTCCTGGTAGTTACACAGTGGTGCTGAGGGTGGGATGAAGCACTGGGGAACGTGGAACTGGGAAGTGCGGGCCCAGGACACACCGCACCTTTGGGAGCTGACCTGGCGGCCAGGGGGACAGAGATGGGCTGGGGTCGTGAGGGGTTCTGCTGGCTGGGGGTGCCGGGTGAGATGTAAGGCTTTGGTGAGCTCAGGTAGAGCGAGTCCTTGTAGGTACTCAGGAAGGCAGGGGGCTGCCATGCAAAGCGGTCCTCTTTAGGAAGAGGAGGGCGTGTGGGGGAGAGAACCTTTAGTATTATTTTCAAGACACAATATCAAGACAGGGAAAAAAGAGAGAGGAGGGGAAATGGAAAGAAGGGCGACCATTAGAAATAGCAGCATAACACGATCTAAAGAAAAAACAATTCTAGACATGTTTTTCAGCAAATCCTCAGCTTAAGACTCCTCACAGAGTCTACACTTCGCTTCTGGGTAAAGCCAAGTACTGAGTCATACTCACCTGGAGAGGCAGGCGTGACTCTCCCTTACATCCCAGGGAGGCTGAGCTCAGCCCAGGAGAGGCCACGAGTTGAGTCAATTTTGATACCAATCCATGGATGACCTGTACCTTTCTAGAGAACTCCTGACAGAAGAAGGGCGCCCAAGGCATACATTTCCCAAAGCCCTCAATGTTCTCATACTTCCTTTCCTCAAAGATGTTACTCTTTACACCATCGGCTTTAAAAGTTTTTAAGTTTGCTGAAACTCTCGCGAGCCTTTCATTCTTTTCCCTTAGGAAATGAAGAATTGGAAGAGTCATCCTTATTTGTGCTCACAGGAGACAGACGTCTTAATTGAATCACTCGGATGCAGCACTCAATTCCATAAGCATAACAAATGAAAGCTCACCCAGAAAAGAACACTAAGGGCTTAGAATCTACATGTGTTCTTTTCATAGAGGAGACAATTTGATGGAACTAATTATTAGAAAGAAGACAGGCATAAGATTAAAAGCATGTAGTCTCCAATGTTTGATGCACACAGAACAAAGGGACCAGGCAATAAAGCACTTGACTGGCCTTTGAAATCGGACTGTGCCTGGTTTATCAAACTCCAGCCCTCTTCCCATTCCCTCCCAGCCCACCACCAGGTGCACACAATCCTAGAGCGGGTGCTCGGTCTCAGGCTCCTGGCTTAAGCCTAAAGCTCTGGTTCCAGGTTCAGAGCTAGAACTCTAGTTCACATCTCATTCCTACCTCATCAACATGGTTCCTAGTGCCTCCTAGGTAGGGTCTCAGTGGGGTAGAGGGTCAGGAAAAGGCATAAATCTCCAGACTGACCCTCATTTCAGTGAGCACCATCTGTCAACCTGTGGCTCAACTGGGAATTATACCAGAAGATAAGGCAAATTTATTTTCCTAGTGTGATGGCAGAATGTCTATGTCCCCCAGAATTCATATGCTGTGCCCCTACCCCCAAGTAATGATAGTTAAAGGTGGTGCCTTGGGGAGGCACTTAGGGTTACATGAGGTCAGGAGAGTGAGCTCCCGGTGGGATTAGGGTCTTAGAAGAAAAGGAAGAGACCAGAGCTCTCTCTCTGTCTCTACCACATGAGGACATAGTAAGTAAGAAGGCAATATCTGTAAGCCAGGAAGAGAGCCCTAACCAAAACCGAATGGTCTAGCAACTTGATTTTGGACTTCCCAGCCTCCAGAACTCTAAGTATATGTCTGTTATTTAAGGCACCAACTATGGTGTTTCATTATAGCAGCCCAAGCGAAGACACCTAGCAGCTGTTCTTCACTGGTTCGTCTCTTTACAGATTGCTCAGTACTAGAAGAACACCAGAACCTTCCTCCAAAAGGCACAGGTGAGGTATATTAGAGTTCAGTCAATATCTGGTAAATGAGTTGTGATCAGAAATTGAGAGGGTGCAAAGGAATGGGTCTATTTTGAAGTTGCTTTTGATTTTATTTCTATTTTTTGTGAAATGCAAGTGGCAAGGGGAAGGGATGTTAGCAAGAGTGAATAGGTAAGAAATAAAAAAAAGTTTTAGGGAAAGCTGGGATGGCTCAGTGGATTAACCGCTCGCTCTGAAGCCCTGGGGACCAGGGATCGAATCCCGGCCCTGGCCCATGCGGACCCACATGCTGAACTGGGGTGTGCCCCCAGTTCAGTTCTTGCCAGGACCTATGTGGGAGGCTCCCAGCCCAGTTCCTGCCCTGCACACCCCCGCGCCCACCTGTGGAGTGAAACTATATGGAAAACTAATGTCAACTATGGAGACTGCTCTGGGCCCTCCCCCTTCTCTCTGTCTCTCTCTGTCTCTGTTTCTCTCTGTCAAAAATCAATAAAATAATTCTTTAAAAAAAAAAGGGGGGGGGGGAGCCGGGATGGCTCAGTGGGTTAAGCGCTCACTTTGCAGAGCCGGGGACCAAGGATCGAATCCCAGCCCCGGCCCGTGCGGACCCATGTGCTGAACTGGGGAGCTCCCCCAGTTCAGTTCTCTCTCTGTATCTCTCTCTCTCTCTCTGTCTGTCAAAAACAAAACAAAACAAAAAAGTTTTATGAGTCTGCATTAGAATATTATTCCCCAAACAGTAAACAACTTATCCTTTCACAAGCTCAGTATTCAGGTTACAAATAAACAGATGGAGAAGAAACTATTTGGGTATCCTAGATCAACCTGATGCCTGTCCTTTCCACAGGGTGCCCATAGCAGTGACAGTGGAATGTGGCCACATGTACCAGACCAAAATACTAAAGGAACAGCCCCTCTTTGGTAGTACCAGGAGCAAAACCTTCCAGACAGATTCATTTGGTTTCAGGGAACTCAGGTAGGAGGTTGGGGCTTATTTACAGACTAAATAACACTCTCTAGAAACAAAACCCTTGAACTAATGCTCATCAGAGGGACTGCGGGGTACGTTGATAATGGCTGTCGGAGGTAAGTAAAAGACAATTTTGAATTAGGCTCAGATTTACTTTTACTCTGAGCTTGAGTGTCCCACATGTGATTCATTCTGGTCCGAAGATAGAAATCGATTTCAACGAGTTTTTAACTGAATCTGGCTGTGTCCATATATGGTGCCACAGCTGCCCGACATCAGGCGCGAGCCTTCCCAGGGCCCTGACCCCATAGAGAGGACGCTTCCCCAGAGTGTTGACAATGCACTCAGAGCCAAAGGCCTTCCTGTCCTGGGTCCTCTTTTAGCCCTAAAGAAGGACGGGGATAGGCAGGTCACTTTACATGGAAGGAACAGCTTTCTGTTTCATTGTAAACATCACTGAAACCACATAAGACAGTTGGCATCCTCCCCAGCAGGCTACTAATGAAATTTCATTTCTCTCATTAGAAGATGAGGCAGCGAAACATGGGGCTGCTTGGAAAAATCTGATAGGTTCCTAGTTTATACAGTTCTAGAACTACCAATCCCCACCCCCACTGGGGACCACCATGATGATTCTATCACAGAGAGGGCAGCCCTGGCGCCCTGTCACTGGGGGTGAGGAGAGCAGGGCAGTACGTCTAGGCTGGCAGGGGGAGGGGCAGTCTATGGAGACATCTGGAGACAGCCCCTCCCCCATGAGTCTCCTGGACCCCAACTCAGTCCTTATGAAGAGATGCCAGGCCTGCAAGGGTCTCAGAGCTTTCTTTCATTGAAACCAAGCCAGGGCAGTCCCCACCCCACCCCACCCCACCCTGGCTTTGTGTCAGTCAGTGTATACCCATAGCTCTGGCAATAGCTATATAGACAAGAAGTCATTTTTGTCCTCAGAAAATCTCAAGAGGTAATGCATGCCCTAAAGGTTCTTGAAATTTGGATGGCCAATTTTATATAGAATATAATGAACAAAACGATATCAGCGGTTTACCAGGGTCCCTTTAAGACACCTCAGTAAAAAGAAAATTTCTGGATAGTGACAGATAAGGAAATATGCTATTCATAGATCTTATAGGCTATTCACCTTTATTACAAGGCTCACCCTATAAACTCCCGGATGGCAGTGATCTGAAAACAAGTGCTCAATGAAGCTGCGGTAAATAAATGTGTTTAAAAGAAGTTTTTATTGACTTCACATGCTTTTTAGATCCTCTCTTTTGAAGAGCTGTTTAAGAAACCAAAAGGAATGAGTGAGTTACCCTTGAACTAAGTCACTGATAGTGGAAGAGGATGTGCTTCTACATTTGCCTTGAAGTTAATCATTGTTTCCTAACCCGGATAAGAGCCAATTGTGTTCATTCTTGAGGTAACTGAGAAGGAGGCCTGTCTGCCACAGGTAGCATACTTACACATTGGGGAAGGTCTAAGAAAGAGAAAACTATGACAAGTCATTTACTGGACAACTGACCTCCCAAGTCCCCGTGTCCAATGAGAACTTCAGGCAGCCAGGCACGCTTGCAGCTCCTGGCTCTAACCCGTGGCCCTGTGTGCACACTGCTGTGCCTAAGGGAGGAAGCTGTGGTGGGGGTGGATTGCTTAGTGGTGCTGCTTAGCTCACAGGCAGAAAATGAAGCAACCAACTCTAAGCCTAGGAAGACGTCACCTCTGACTTGGTATCATTTGAGGGGCCAGTGCAATGTTATGTTCTCAGGAACTAGACCCAGAGAATCACTGGAGGAAGGGGGTGGGAACCAGGAAGGACATGTGGAAGTTCCAGGCTCCTGGGGAATTCTGGGAGCACCTTCACAGAAGGCAGGCACAGGGAAGTGGACTACACAAGGGACACATTTCTGCAACATATGTTGGGCAACACAGCTGTTAAAAGAAATAACCACTCCATGCCATGGCTGTGGCTCCTCTTTGTAAAGACAGCCTGAATTAAAACAGGGTCCATTCCTCTCATCAAAATGGTAAAGTAGGCACAGGGAGGAGAAGGAAGAAAGATCAGGAAAACAACCTATAGGGAAAGACTTAAGCAAAATTATCCCTACTCCAAGTTGTACAAGTGGGGGGACTTCCTCCTGTAGGCAGCGTAAACTCCACTGTGCAGCCATTCTCCTGGGCTGCAGGATAAGGATCTAGCTACAGCTTCCCGTTCTTAATCTCTTAAGGATCGAGTTGCTGGAACTCTTACAGCCCCAACTACAGCAAATTAACAGAATGAACACAAGAGTACTCTTCTCTTGAATATTACACTCTAAAGAGTTTCAACAGGCTCGGAACTTTTCCCCACTATTCAAGGCAACATGGATTCCCTGTTGCAGGACATTTCCAAACACAGTTCAAAACCTAGAAAACATCAGGCCCATATTTCCAATACCATGGTACAAACCAACCTCATCCGAAGCCCCTGTTTCCCGGGACCCCAACTTCTCCCTAACCCTGGTTCTTTCAGAGCCTTTGCCTAGTTGGGCAACAGTGTGGCTCTGACCCCAGTTCATTAAACAGCTGAGCAAGCTGGAAGTCACAAATCAAAACTAAAAGGCGTAAGTACAGGTACGGCTCACCAATCGCGACCCTGCCCTTGGGCACATGCCTACCTGGGGCTTGTCGGAAGGAAGGTTGGGATGCACACTTCTGTAGCCCTTGGCAGCAAGTGAAGAGGGCTGGGCGTTCCCATTGGCATCAGCATTGGAAGAAAGCCTCCACTCATCTGAGATGGAAAAAGAAAAAAGAAACTCCTCACTCACAGGGAATACTCCCTGGTTCCCCTCTTAGAGGGGTCCCTGGTGGAAGGCAGGAACAGAAAAAATGCAAGGAAAACCATACCTGCTGAGGAATTCTCTGACTCCAGCACTATGTGTGGTTCAGAAAAGATGAAAACAAGGGGAGAAGGAGGAAAATAGAAATGGTTACATTTGCAGGAAACAAGTACGTACTGCATAGAAAGAGGAAAATCCAGCGCCCCATTGTTTGACACAAAATACCCTCAGTCACGATGGCCTAATTACCATAGGAACCCACTCTAAACCATGATGTGCTCACAGGCGCTGACCTTTGAAAACACAAGGCTCACATTCACAGCTATGAAGAAACACTTGTTCCCTGACATTCTTATTTTACAGACTAAAAGGCAACAGAACTCTACTATCCAGTCCCTACTCTCTAAGTCTCACTCCCCTTCTTCAAGACTCATGTGGGCTCAGAATATGACCTCTCCTCGTTAGCAGGCTGGGCTAAGAGAGCCAGGAGAGGGAGAGGTAGATAAGAACTCTTTCCACGGCTGTTGGTGTTGGATTTAGGGGAAGAACATGATTTAAGCCCAGAGGTATCTGCTGTGGTAAGGACTTTATTTTTCTCTCCCTGCCTGCTTTTCTTCTTTCCGTTAAATGAGCCACATAAACATTTCAATATCTAATCATCCCACCTGAGTTTTTCTCGCTACCTGCCACTGCCTGCTGCCTCTGAGATGCTACACCTCTCCTCACCTGACCTCTCACAGCATGTGGCTGCAGAGTACAGTGGTCAAGAGCTCGGCTGAGAAGGCAGCTGGATCTCAATTCAAATCCCGGCTCTACCACCTACAGGCTCTGTGACCCTGGGCAAGTTCTAAGCCTCAGTTTCTCCATCTGAAAAAAATGGGGATAACAATGTACCTGCCTCATACAGGCTATTATGAGAATTAAATGATACAATGCATGAGAGATCCTTAGCACAGTGCCACCAGAGCTCAGTAAATGTCTGCTCTTATCTTCAGCATCATCTCCTGTCTCTATTCTCCATCAAGCCCCAGGATCAGCAAGCTTTTTCTATGCAGGGCAAGACAGTAAATATTTCAGGCTTTGTGGGCCGTATGGCCTTACAACTATTCAACTCTTCTGTTGCAGCACAGGAGCAGACATTTACATGATATGGGTGTGGCTATGTTCCAGTGCACCTTTACTTATGGACACAAATTTGAATTTCATCTAATTTTTGTGGTTCTTTTGATTTTAAATATAAAACCTGCTGAAAGATCCCAGGTGAAAGTCTATATATACACATACCTATGTGTGTGTGTATATATACATATATGCATACATCTATACATATACTTACATACATACATATATCATTCGTAGTTCGTGGCCTCTACAAAAAATAAGCATGGGTCAGATCTGGCCACAGTTCATAGTTTGCCAACCACTGGTCTAGCCAATCCCTTAACTTCCTTCTTCTCTCTGAGTGCTTACTCTTGTCTTGCCCAATACAGGGGAAATAGAGGAAATATTGTGGCTCTCATAGCCCAAGACTCCATTTTAATGTGGGCCCCTGGGGGACTAGAGATGAGCTTTCTAGATGCCAGGCTGAGATTTATAAACATTTATCAAACACCTTTCTGAGTGCCAGTCACTGTTAGTCAGTTCTGCACTTATTTAGTATTGAATTTAGTGTACACAAGTCTGTGAGGTAGGTAATCACTCTACTTCATGGATGAGGAAACAGAAAGGCCAATTGACTTGCCCAAAGTCACACAGCTAGGAAATGACAAAGTAGTCAGCCCAGGTCTCCAGGATGAAGTTCTCTATCCACCATTCACAGCCACCACCAACCCCCCTCCCCCCCAAACATCAGTCACAAAGTAGAGGCTACATTCCAGGGAGGTGGTGGGAGCCGAAAGGTGTCAAAGCAAAAGGCAAGGCATAGAATCACAGAGAGGGCTCCCTAAAAGACAGATTCCTGTGGCCCACTCCCACAGTTTCTGACTCAGTCGATGGGAAGTGAAGTCTGAAAAATGTGCATTTCTACATGTTTTCAAGGCACGTTAAGGCTGATGGTCCATAGCCTACACTTTGAGAACCACTGATATAAGGAATACTTAAAAATATCCTTATTCTGGAAAACTAACTATATACTTTTGCTTATTTTTCCCCTCTAAGAGACAGTTGTTATAACATATTTCAGTTGTATATTCCTTTAGCAGGTTGCGTGTTATATTTATGCCCCTCCCTTATGGACAATTCATAGGTATTTGTCTTCTCCTTCAACCATATAAGTTGGGAAATTTATAGGACTTGAATTCTGTTCACATTACTTCAATGTACTGGCTTATGTGATCAAGGGCAAGCTGTTAATCACTCTAAACTTCACTTTTCTAATCTATAAAATATAATCCTTACTGTATACATCCCACAGAGTTGCTGAAGACCCAGAGATCAGGTTATGTGAAGTATCTTCAAAGTGACCATTTTAACACTCTCTGATGCATCCATCCAGAAGCCTGGCCCAGTAATTTCCTTACACCTAACAGGTCCTCAAACACAGTGTGACAATGGTTCTCCTTCCTCCTCTGTACCTATCACATTTGTTGTCCCATCTTCCTTTCTAAGTTATTTCTAGTCCACCTCTGTCAAGCCATTCTATCAAACATATTCGATTTACACATATACTATATCAACAGGTCCTGAGGGAAGGGCTATCCAATAAAGGATGTGAGCTTTATACATGGATGTGGGGGCACCTTATTTTGCCCTCTTTGATTCTCAGGTGACACTGGCAAACAGAAGTATTGTGGAAAACTGAGATCAATTTGTCCCTCCAAAGCTCTAGGCATCATGAAGGGACTATCATGTTGGCACCAGACTGCCAAATTTGATTCCTGACTATGCTCAGTGCACATACTGAAATTAGCCTCATTTATGAAATAATATCTATCTTCTTTGAGTCATGAGGACCAAATGGAAATATCTGGCATAAAGTATGTGCTTAGTAAACTCAGAATCCAAAGTATAAGGGGGAAAAAAATCCCTTGATATAGAAATAAATTAGAATTGCTGACTTTCGCCATTTGAGAAATAGCTTCAAGAACATAATATCCTGGGGGATCAACCTACTTTTTCTTCTCATTCCAAGTCATTAAGACTGTTCCCCTTCCCCTGTCCCCCTAAAGACAGTCCCAGGACCTCTCTGAGCAGTGCTCTCCTCCTTATTAAAGGAGGGCTGTATTGCTGCCGTCTTATCACCCTTCATCTGCTACCTAGTCTTCTGAACCTTGAAGGTTGGTAGCAGCTCAGGGCCATTATGTGCCTGAGCGTAGCATGTGAAATTTTATATACATAGTCTTCAATTATTAACTTTTGGCAGAGGATACTGCCAAAGTGCTTCTTTCAATCATGTTACCTCAGAGCTCCTGAGGGGGAGGGGGGCCCTGCAAAGTTGGATCCTAAGTTTTGCAGAACCCTGAAGAGGCTGAGCCTTCCCATGAGAAGTTATTAATTTATTTTGCCTCATCTTCTCCATCTGTTCCTTACATATAATCTTTCCTGCCCTGTGGCCACAGCCTCCTGACATTTTCTTGTATCTCATCCTGTGTTTGGACTGTTCTAAAGTTGTTTTGCTGATCAGTTCTTCTTAGAATCTCAGGATAACTTTCACTGAGTCAGATTTGATGTGATCTGGTACTGTAGCCAATAAATGAGAGGTGTTAAAAGTGAGTCTAGAAGTGTTGAAAACTATTTGTGTTTATTTTATTTATTTTTATTTTTTATTTTTTTAATTGTTTTTGAGAGAGAGAGATACAGAGACAGAGACAAAGAGAAGGGGGAGGGCCCAGAACAGTCTCCATAGTTGCACATCATTGGTTTTTCCACATAGTTTCATTCCACAGGTGGCAGTGGGGCTGCACAGGGCAGGAACTGGGCCGGGGTCTTCACCCCGGTGAGAACTGAACTGGAGGGACTATCCAGTTCAGCATATGGGTCAACATGGGCCGGGGCTGGGATTTGATCCTCGGTCCCTGGGGCTGCAAAGTGAGTGCCTAACCCACTGAGCCATCCCAGCTTCCCCTATTTGTGTTTATTTTTTATTAGCACTGTGTGGTAAAGAATTTAACCTTACCCAAAAAGATGTCTGCTTTTGCCCTCTGGCTTCTGGGAATTGATCTCTACATCTTTGAGGGTGTCATCCTGATACGAATAGCTTTGTGCCACACCAATAATGTGATTTAGGGTGGGGGCTTTGAGCTCAACCTCCTGACTGAAGTGGTATCAGCCACATGAGCAGTGGATAATGCCTATTAATAAAAACCCAGGGAAGCCAGCATGGCTCAGTGGGTTAAGCACTCACTTTGCAGCCCAGGGGACTGAGGATCGAATCCCGGCCCCGGCCCAAGTGGACCCATTTGCTGAACTGGGACGTGCCCCCAGTTCAGTTCTCACTGGGGTGAGACCCCAGCCCAGTTCCTGCCCTGTGCAGCCCCGCCCACCTGTGGAATGAAACTATGTGGAAAAACCAGTGATGTGCAACTATGGAGACTGTTCTGGGCCCTTCCCCTTCTCTCTGTCTGTGTATCTCTCTCTCTCTCTCTCTCTCTCTCTCTCTCTCTCTCTCTCTCTCTCTAAAAACTCAGTAAAAACTCTGGACACACGGCTCACATGAACTTCCTGGATGGAATATTCTGAGCATATTGTAACACCTCAATGTTAGAGTCCACAGGAGAAGGCACTGAAAATTCTGTGCTTGATTCTTCCCTAGACTCCACCCTATGTGCCACTTCTCCTGGTTGATTTTAATTTGTAGCCTCTCCCTGTAACAAACCATAACCAGGAGTATAACAGCTTTCAATGAGTCCTTTGAGTCCTTCTGGCAAATCATCAAAGCTGAGAATGGTGCGGGAATCCCTTAACCTTGGAGTTGGTGTCAAGATGTGAGGCTGTTCTCCTGTGGGGACTCTTCCCGCCATCCTCTCAGTGGGCCTGAATGCTCACACACGTGCTCATAAAAAGGACTCTGAGCTAATGGGGACAGGAAGTGTCTTTAACTGCTTCAATGTTCATTTTCTTATGATGTCTTTCTGCTACTGCTATTTCTGGAGAGCAAATGTGAGAATCAAACTAGAGGAAATGAGTTGATTGCAGGCCCCAGAATCTTTATGTCTAAAGCTAACTTGGTCATCAAGAATCAGGAAGGAAGGACTGTAGCCAACTGGCACAGAATTAACAAAATGTAGGGCTGAACTGGTTTTTGGTTTGTGAGTCAGAATGCAGGGATTGGTGGTCTTCAGCATATACCAGACAGGAAGCTTAGTATCATGTCTACCACCAGTTCAGGTTCCAGTCTCCTCTTGAGAAAACACACACTGACCTGGGGGCACAGGTGGGGTCACTCTGAACCAACAGGGGTAACACCCAGGCCTGGCCAGGCAGTAATATCAGGAAACAAATAAGGTAATGCCTCTCCCAGGGGCAGACAGTCAACACTACGCTTAGCGCAGTTCTTTCCAGATGGTTCTGACTGAAAAACCAAGGTCCACATTCAGAGATCGGGATGGTGGTCAGGAAGCCATGGTCAGGGACCCAGTACCAAGCGCCCACTTGAGGGCAGGAGTTGGGTGGTGGGTGTAACCTCGGCAACACCAAGGGCTCTGTCTGTCACTATACCTCTGAGGGCATCTCCACCTTCCCAGTGCTCATGTGAATGCAAATGGCTCCCAAATCCGTACCTGGACCCCAAATTCCCAAATGCCTGTTAGAAACCCTCCTGGAAGTCCTTTCCTTGCCAAAAACAAACAACAGAACAAATAAAACTCAACACATTAGAGAATGGAATTTAACACTCCTTCCATTTTCTTTACAAATCCATCGCCAGGAGTGCCAGTTATCCTGCTGGTCGGCACACAGTCCTGTTTCTTCGCGCTCCTTAAACGCACTGCCTTGACCTCTGCCATTCCACTTATCCAAACGCATAGACCCAGGGGCCCTGCTCTCCATTCCCCTTGCCATCACACGGGGCCCAGGCCCTCATGGCCTCTAACTAAAACTATTGCTAAGTCTTTAAGGAACCTCTTGATCTGCAGTGACTAGAATGGTCACCATTAATGAGCACCTGCTGTATGCCAGGCTCTGTGCCAAATCTTGATGTGAAAGAGCTCATTGAATCCCAACAACTCCAGTAAGATCATCCCCACTTTACAAATGAGGAAACTGAAACTCTCTAAGGTTGAGTCATTCGCCCATATCACAAAGACAGTAAGTGGCAGAACTCAGCCTTGACAGAGAACTGTGTTACTTAAGAATTAGATCATCTCTTACAGGATGAGGAAGTTGAAACAAGGACTGGAAATAGGGGATAACTCTGAAGTGTGGGTGTCAAAGGGCCATTTAAGAGAAGAAACAAGGACACAGGTGCTGGCCTGTAGTGTGAGACTGGGGCTTCCAGTCAAGGCAAAATGATCAGCAACTTGGGGACCTATCAGGCTGAAAGAAGGTGGTAAAGCCAAGAAGCAAGGCAGGGAAGGGGCAGACAGAGCAGCTGGGGGACAGATACTGGCCCTGGTGAAAAGGGAGGGAGCTGGACACTATGTGACTTTCGCTACCTGTGAAGACACAAGGAGTAGGAAGCATGTCCAATCTTGGAAAGCGCCACTCACTGCCTCACACCTGGGCTTCCGGACCAGGCGGGGCCTGGGTGCCCGCAAATGTTGCTGAAAACTGTTCTCACAAGTCCGGTCAAGGCCCAGGGGTTCCCAGGCCCCCAGACAGGAGTACAGACTGGTGTGGGCCAGCAACTTGTCATCCAGAGGCCCATACAGAGGGAGAAGGGAAGGATGAGAGGACTAGGGAGCCAGAAGGACAGTCAGAGTCAAGAGCCAGTAGGGTAAGAGGACAAGATCCCCAGTCCTGAAGGTCCCATCTTGAGTCACATCCTTTTAACCTCACCCCCAGTGTTATCTCACTCTAGCCTGTTGTGTACTCTTCATGAGTATGGGGCTTGTTTTTCTTTTCCTTCTCTACTCAAACCCAGCTTGCTCCTTTATACCCATAGCATACACTCTTGAATTTGTCCCCAGTGAATGGGATTCAGTTTGTGTCAGGATAATTTCCAAATTTCCCAAGGTCATAGGGCATTTTGGAACTAGAAAAGCTTAGAAAACATCTTGCCCAAGTCCCTCATACTCCTTATGTGCTTCAAAGATGTGACTCACCCATGGTTAAAAAGCTTGGTGGTGGACGAGATGCCCACCCTCACTCTTCTGTTGCAAACTGCCTTGTCCTCACCTAATGCATCCAGAATGACTCTGTTTTCCTCCCTTCTCCCCACTTCTCAGCACAATTTCTAGTGACTTACTTAGTGCCTGGCACAGAGATGATGCCAAATGAATGTCTGAATGAATAATATGGAATCCTCAATTTACCAGGATGAAAATAATCCACTAAAACTAACTTACTGTAAGGTGTGAATGACTGATGACTATCCCCTAATGTAGTTGCATCTTAAAACATGAACTTTTTTTTTTTAAGATTTATTTTTATTGTTTTTGAGAGAGAGAGAGAGAGAGAGAGAGAGAGACAGAGAGAAGAGACAGAGAGAAGGGGGAGGGCACTGAACAGTCTCCATAGTTGCACATCATTGGTTTTTCCACATAGTTTCATTTCACAGGTGGGCGCGGGGCTGCACAGGGCAGGAACTGGGCCGGGGTCTCACCCTGGTGAAAACTGAACTGGGGGCACTCCCCAGTTCAGCATATGGGTCTGCACGGGCTGGGGCCAGGATTCGATCCTCGGTCCCCAGGGCTGCAAAGTGAGCGCTTAACCCACTGAGCCATCCCGGCTTCCCCAACATGAACTTTTTTTAACCCACACTAGGTATGAGAAATTTATAAGATACATAATTATTTGAGGACAAGAGAGAGCTTCCTAAAGTGCTTCTCATCACTGCACAGTACTGTGGCAAAGGCCTATCTGGAAGGTAAGGAGGGTAGCATTTGCACTGTCAGTGCCACACTGTAACCACCAGGGGGAGCTCATGCCCCCTCTCCTCCCACTCACTCCCATTCACCACCAGAGGAAGGGCCAGGCAGTTGGTTGGTTGATAGGTTATTTTATTGGGCCATAGGGTGGTTTTTCTCTTTAACCATCATTTGGGATTCTCTCCTCCACAAATGTCCTCCAACTTAGGCACAGCTCTTCCCAGTTAGGCCTAAAGAGGCTGGATTAGCCCTGAATTAGCCCTGTTTTAGGAGGAAACTATTTTGCCTTCACTCCTTGGCCCTCCCTTTCCTGGAGATGAGAGTGGCAACCCACAATGGAGCAAGAGTCAGGTGTGAGTTCAGGAACCTAAGGCCAAGAGGCTACTTCTGTAGTGCTGGACGCCACTTGTGCTTCTGAGCAGAGGGAGAAAGAAGTCTTCCACATGACCAAAATGACCAGAATGGGGCCTGTGCTCAGCCCAGCTTGGACTCATCCTTTGGCATCCACCTTGGCACCTGTTGCAGGTGGCTGGGACAGGAAGAACGTCAGTTCCAGGAGGCTAGGCACTGATCATCTCCATCCTATATAATTCCCAGAACACAGCACACCGCTCTCCACTATACCAGAGTTTACATGTCCCACTTCTGGTCCTCTTGGGTCCCCAGGGAATAGTCATCACCCCAATTCCTTTTCTCCCTTTATTTCCTTCCTTCAGGAAAGAAAGCTCCCATTCCCGACAGCAGTAGTGCCCCAATCCAGCCCAGGACCAGCATCAGCATGCCCTGGGAACCTGTCTGAAGTGCAAAAGCTCGGACCCCACCCAGACCTACAGGTGGGACTCACACATTCTAAAGCTCGGGCTCGGGAACCTTTTTATTTCTGGTGATTCTGATGCAGCTCAAGTGTGAGAACCGCTTCCCGCCCTCAGAGTGGAGGCGCTGCCCCACCCTACGCTAATGGTGCCTGAAGAACCTCAAAGTCAGTGTTTCCCAACTCCCAGGACACCTGGGCTATGGAGAGCCCTCTCCAGAGAGGCCAGGTAATCATAACCATCTAACAGCTCATTCCATGCCACCAGGTGAGGTGCACAACACCTGACGTAGTTCCTCCTCACAACAATGCTAGGAGGCAGGTGCCATTATGATCCCCATTCTACAGATGAGAGCACTAGGGTTGTGAGTGTCTCGTCCAAGGTTGCGCAGGCAACGGGTGGTGCAGAACTTGAACACAGCTCTGTCAGGTTCCAAAGTCCCCGGACTAAATGTCAACACCAGGCTCTAGATACCCAGGCTCCCCAGGTGATAGGTCAGGGTGGGGAGGTGGCCTTCAGACTGGCTTCTTTCATCTACCTCCCTTGGCTCGTCTGCCTGGGCCTCAGGACTGCTCTCTGGTCCTGCTCCCTCAGCTGGCAGGTCGTGATGCCAGTCCTGAGCCCTGCCCCCACTCTGCTCTCCTGGCAGCCCGGCCAGTCAGCTGCCCGAACTTCTCAAGACTCCCCTGGCTTCTTCCCAGTCTCAGCCCTGCCTGGCCCGTCACAGCCAATCTCTCAGCAGCAGGAATGGGCTCAGAGACACCTCACGGCCAGCCCATGTCGCCACTTGCTCCTCACTGGCCTAAGCCATCTCTGTCCTTGCCAATGCAGTGTGCAGGGCCACCAGCTCTGTGACAGGGTTTCTGCTCATCTGTTCAGTCAAGCGGATAAAGTGGGGGCCACTGCTATGCCTTTGCCTGAAGCAAGAGAGTACCTGCCAGGTCAGGGTCCTGCTTAGCACCCATCACAGATGGGACAAGGAGCTAACTGTCTCAGGAGGCAGCTCTGAATCCAAGCCCTTCCCACACGGCTTTGAACACCAGCCCCAGTCGCAGGGGTAACACACCTGGTTTGCTTTCACGTTGTGGGGTTTCCTGAGGGCTCACAGGACTACTGCTTGGGGTTTCCCTGTAGGAGGACGATGCTCGGAGAGTCACGGCTCCCTTCCCAGTGCAGACTTTTGTAGGATCCATGTCTGAAAAGGAAAAGACCCAAAAAAGAAGACTGAATCCAAGGTTCCTGAAGGATTAAGCAACAGTCAGCTAGTAACTTGTTATAGCTAGAGAATGAGATGAACCTGGTTACAGCCACACAGTCTTCTACCAATGAAAATTAATTGTGGATGGTGGAGAGGAATGAATCATATTTTTAGAGGTTTACTACACATCATGAGATTAGGAGAAAATGGAGGCAATAGTGAGTTCTGAATAAATGTATGAGTTACAGTATCAGTTGAAAACATTTCAAAATAAAAGTGGGTTTATTCCTCTTATTAAATGGAGTTCAGATTGGTGAACAGATGTCTGACTAGTTAGTAAGGCAGAGTTCAAGAATTTATGAAAGATTTCTCAAGCTTATAGACCATGCTTCTTATAAAAGATCAAGCTGGCAACACCAGGAATTAGGTGGTTGTTCTGCAGAGAATCACTGCTCCTTGCAGTTGTCCAATGGAAAAAAAAGAAAAGAAAATCTATCAGCAAGACCCCTGAAATGATGAGACAGGATATGCTGCCTGGGGAGAAAGATCATGGGTGAGAAAGCCTCACATTCCAAATTTAATGAAGAAATTCACACCAAAGAAAATGACTAGAAACATTAAATTCTTCCATGAACAGTGTTTGGTGCACCCCCAGCTGAGCCATCACTGGGTCCCGACCTCTCTTACAGCTAGCTGACAATGGCCTAATAACAGGCCATCTTTCAGAATTCCACTGAGAAGGATTTCAAAAAAGGCTTCAAAGGAGCCAGATGCTCATCCTCCAGGAAAATCAGCCACAGGAGGCAAGAAGCGGATGTAGAGCACAGTTTAGAAGGTACCCATGCTAAATGTTATTTTCTGTGCAGCTGAGCTAGACTGAATTCTGTATTTCATTTTTTCAAGTTGCTCACAGCACAGCCAGGATCTCTGACCTAAAATTGTCATGCCTGGGATTATAGGGGGAAGTCTCAGGTGGGCATTGGGCAGGATGTGGGCTCAGACGTCCCCATTCCCATGCCAGTGCAGAGAGAAACAAATGCTCTTTGCTCTCCTTGCCAGTCCAGCAGCCCCCTTTCTGACAACTCACACACAACAGTCGTTAGTGATCTGCCCTATCAGCATCTCTGCCACTAAAAGTAAAGCACAACACATGCACGGCAGAGCGGCTGACTTGTCAACCCTATCAAGAGGATCAGTAACTGATGTCACAAAACTACTGGGAGAACTGACTCGTGGTCTTTTCAAAAGGATGAAGGGCAAACGAACAACTCCAGATGCAGGGTCCTGAACGCACAGCCAGATTTGCCCAACTCCTGAAAGCCCCATGGGGGTGAGGCGTCACCCAGGCCACGCTCATTCTGTTTGTGGAGAGGAAGCTCTCTCTGAGCTGCAGCTGACATCTGAACTGCGTCCCTCCTTGGAGAGGACAGGCAGGAAGTGAGTGCAGGTGAAGGTGGGGCTGGGGAGGGAGCGCTCTGGGAAATGCCCAGTGAGCATCACAGAGGTGCATCTAGGTTTGGCATCTAAAGCAGTTGCTTCAAGTTCAGCCCAATTCAGAGGTTCCCAGTGAAGCCACATTAGTTCTTGGGGGCAACTAGAGTCCTAAATAAGGTATTGATAAGGTATTGGAAGCTGGAAACCTATAGGGAGAACCTAAGAAGTCCATGCACCTCAGACCCACACCAGAGTAAATGTTTACCGTATTTTCCGGCGTATAAGACGACTCCCGATTTTCGGTTGACTTTTTTTCGTTTCAAAAGTCGTCTTATACGCCGGAAAATATGGTATTCTCTGGACTGACCCTTCTCCTAAAGAGGGGAGGGGCAAAGTATCTGTCAGTCTCCAGAGTGGCTGGCTCACAGAAACACACACACACACACACACACACACACACAGAAAGGAAGCCAACCAATGGAAGAAATGAGAGGGAATGGCTCCTAAACATGCAAGGATTAAGCCTCCAAGTCTTTGTTAGAAGGAAATAAGGAAAACCATGCATGATTTGCCAGCAATAAAAAACAAAACTAAAACGAAGCCAACCCAAGGAGAGATACCTGGAGGGAGTACTAGGCCTGAAGAGTTTTTCACTGTCTTCACAGGAATTATTTTAACAGCAGAAACAGAGCGTGCACGTAAAGGGTCGGCAGTTGCTGAAAACACAAAAGGGTAAATGGTGCATCCAGAAAGAACATTTGGGAAACACTCAGGCAGCTGAGGAACTGGGAAGGGACAATAGGAGGAAGCTGCCCTCCTAAAAAGAACAATAAAAGACCAGCAGAGGCAGTAATTTAAATTAACCTGCTTTCTCTCTTTAAGGGTCCCTGCCAAGATGGCAGAACCCTCCCTTCAGACGCCACCCAAATGTAGTTGGTCTGTGTTGCTGTGCCTCCTGCCACACCAGGGACTTGCCAAGATGTACACAGATGCAGATGGCTTTGCAAACAGAGGGAGGGGAAAACAGTTAGGGCCTACAGGGTCCCCTGGGAGAATGCTGGGGTGTCTGCTGGGGGGAGGGCTCCAAGGAGGAGAGCCATAGCTCAGGCCTCAGGGGAGGGGAGGAAGGAAAGGAACAAGGTTGTGAGTTGCCTGGTTCTTTCGGCCATCACAGCTGCTTCTCCAGAATCCTAACTTCTGGGGTCCTGTGCCTGCTCTCACAATCAGAGCCCTCCGTCCCCAAGCAAATCAGAACCCCCATCTGCTGGGCAGCAGATGGTCTTGCTTAAACCCACTCTTTCCTGGGCCAGAGGTTGCCAAGTGTCCAAGTGCTCTGGGCAGCACCCAAGGGCACAGCCTAGCATGCTGACATGCAGCTGAGCATTAAGAGGAGCTGGGATAACTGCCTGGGATGTGGCAGAGCTGCTGTCCTCACATCCTGGGTGCTTGTACTTATCTATGCACAAGCTTTCCTGGGGCCCCTGCCCCCAGATTCTGGAATCTCAGTGGTGGGCATATCTCCAAACCCTGCTCCTGTCACTCAGATGGCAGCAAATAAAGAGAAATGGGAGCTCATGTGCTATGGTGCCAACGTCACTCTGAGGAGCAACATCCAAAGGTCTTATGACCCCAGATCCACGTAATAACTGGGTGGTAGGGCTGCTCGGGAAGCAAGGCGGTCACTGCTGCGATAGCATCATGCTGATGAGCCTGTCAAAGGGACAGGAGGGAGGGAGGCACCTCAGCAATACTCGTAGAGTGTTCACTTTCCAGCCCATCATGCTGTTTCATAGGCATAGGGCCGTCCATCAGCAAGCCAACAACAACAATACGGTGTGTATTAACATCCCAACATGCCTTCACAGCAGTCCCATTGACTGCTCTTCATGATCACCTGGGAGACTGGGCAGGAGACTTTCAGAGGAGGAAGCAAGAGGCTCAGAGAGCTGCTCAGTCATTTAGCTCTCAAGTAAAGAGGCTGAGACTAGAGCTCAACTGTGCTGCATCTGGTTCAGTGACCTTCCCAGGCACCACAATGACCTTCCGGTTGCACCTGCCTCCTCTTTCCAGCCAAAGGTGAGCTCTACCAAGGACAGTGGACTCCGCCTGCCACTCTCCCCCCACACCCCTGAGGTCTCCTCCTTCAACGACTTCAGCGGAATGGGGTCAATGGCCCCACAGGTTTAAAAGCAGTGGAGCCCTTACGTCTCCTCATGCTCCGCCTTTCAGTGTTCCCTGAGTGAAACTCAACTGAGACTGTCCAGGCCCCTGAGAACACAGCCCCACACCACAGGTGGGCAAGGAAGGTGACCAAGCCAGCAGCAGCAGGACATTTCCTGCCACAGAGGATACCACCTCAAACCAATGGGCTCCCTACCCTCCCTCCCACTCTGTGCCTCCTTCCCTCTAAGCTCGTCCTTCTGACTTTACACTTGGCCTTGTCTCAGAAAGAACACTTGGCTAAACCAGACGAAAATCACAAAGGCCAAACATACCAGTCTTGCTGAAATTATTCGTTGAGAGAGGATGCATTTTGACTTAAATGACCAATGACAAGGTCTTTGCCCTCTCTCTTTGATACTATAAATTTAGTGGGAAGAGCACAGAGAGAATCACTGGTACCCAGAATATGCAGATCGTCCAGATTCCCTCGTTTTCTAGATACAGGGACTCACACCCAGAAAGACAAAAGACCTCCTGCAATGTCTGTGAGCCACAGAACCGGGACTCGAACCCGTATCTCATCACTCCAACCCATACCACAGTGCAAGAGTGACCCGGGAAGCCCTGCTGCCTGCTGTCCGGGAAGCCCTGCTGCCTGCTGTCTGGGCAGCCACGTTGAGACATTCAGGATGAGAGACTCCAAGGCTGATGGGACCTCAAAGGTCATCTTACCCATCATTCATTTCACACTTGTCTTTTGTCCTAAAATTTTTAAAAACTGAAAATATGAGAGAATGTGTATAAAACTAACGCCACTAAATACTGTATTTCAGCAGTTTAGGCTCTTGTCTCAAGGGCAGAACTGTGAAGGTGAAAAAAGCTGGGTAGGAGAGATTTTAGGCTGATAAACGTCCTATGTATCGGGCTTGAGGTACGTGTGGGTCTGTGTATTTGATCTGTTAGTTCAAACATCCCGTGAGCGAGGGACAGTTTTTAATATGTCACCTCACAGTGGGAAACAGCAGCCTCAGACTCATGAGATATCAGAACAAGCCCAGAGTATCAGAAAGTCAGCTGAGAGACAGGTCTCTAGGTCACAGCCTGATTGGACCAGTGACCATTCCCACCAAGCAGGTGGTGCAGGCCCGACATCCTCTGCTCCTTTCAGAAATTCTTTCCACACTCAGCCAGGCTTCCCTTCAAAAGTCTTACCCTTGTCCTGCCCATTGCTGCCTGGTGTCAACCCGTTCACCACAGCTTTAGAAGCACCGACATCACATTCTGCAAGAAAGAAAAAGAGCACAAGGCTAGTGAGGAGGTCTCCCCAACATTTATTGAGTCCCACCAGATATGAGGTGCTAGGGACATGAGGGCTTCCTCAGGCCTGGGGATGGGCCCTGAAAACTGTGTGGCTTGAACCAGGGGACAAGGCAAAAGCTGTTTAAGAATGAACTATGGGGATGCTGGGATAGCTCAGTGGTTCAGCACTTGCCCCGCAACTGCAAGGTCTGTGGTTTGATTCCTGGCCCTGGCCCGTGCAACCACACATACTGAACTGTGGTGCAACTAGTAACTGAATGGCTTGGAGGGGAAGGTTCTCATCTCCCATGTGGGAGGCCCTCAGGTGGGTTCCTGCCCCATGTGGCCCTATGTCCACCTGTGTGAAATGAAACCATGTCACAATGAATGATGTACAATTATGGAGACTGCTCTGGGCCCTCCCTGCTTCTCTCTCAAACAATAAAATAAACCATTACTTAAAAAAAAAAAAAAGAAAGAAAAAAGAAAAAATGAGAGCATGTGATAGGTTATGTAAATTCTCCTGCTTTCTTGCTAGGGCTTTGTTTCTGACATTAAAAAAAAAATTTGCTGATTCCCTCAAAAGGGCACCTCCTGCCTGACAAAGGGACCACATGCCCATTCAAAGCCAGCTCAAAGGCGTCCTTGCACATCCAGAGTGAGAGCTGAGCTGAAGCCTCAGGCTCTCAGGCACTCCCCTTCACCCCACCCACGTTCTGCTGTCACCAGAATCAGGCGCCCCGCCCGAGACACGTCTCTAGACACTACCTGCTCCTCACCGGTCCACTGTCCCCACTGAGGCTCTTGTGCTATCGTCCCAGAGAAGACATGGCTTCCTGACCACTCTCCCTGCCCTCATTCTGTCCCTTCTCTACTTCAACCCCCAGTCTGCACCCTGAGAACATTTTCTAGACCCTGATCTGATCACAGCTCTTCCTGGGTTAAAAAGCCCCACTGGGCAGGACAGATAAAAGCCAACCGGTACAATGCAGTATGCTTTTCTACAACCCCTCTTCTTTAAACATGCCGGGTTCGGCCTGTTCCGAAAATACAAACACGGGGGTTTAGTCTAGGAATTCAACCACTTATTAATACTATCATTTCCATGAGGAAAAAAATGTATCCATGTTCCCTCAAAGGTAATACAAATGTCAGTTTGGCATATCATTTCTTAGTAAGTGGAATGACCAGTATCTTGGCACAGCTGGTCATATTTAAATTAACAAACCGACCTTCTTGATAAATAAAAGCAAGCGGCCAGCTACTGAGGGGGCAAAGCCTGGACAACTCACCCTGGACTGGAGGCTCTTCAACGCTTGGTCCCAGCCCTCTTCCAGCAGGCGCATCATCACCCACCCGCACCCCTGCCCACCCCCCAGCCAGCCACGCCCACCACTTCACCACCCCTTGAGAATGTCAGATATTTTCAGAGCTTTGGGCCTGGTTTCTTGGCTAAGAATCCCTCCTCCCCTTCTTTTTACCTTGGGGAAGCCGGATACATCCTGAAGCTCACCTCAAATGTCACCTATGTCAGTGGAGCCCTTTCTGAGTTCTGCTCAGCTGCCTACACTGAGACCCTCACTGCCCACCTGCAGCCTAAACCCCACCCAGTTCCCTATCCCAGAGTAACAGAGGACAGGAGAGAGAAGACAAGTGGGTGGGTGGGCAGACACTGCCCCCTGGGGACATGCGATCACTTGCTTGCAGGACTCTCGGCAGCCAAGACCCAGATAAGCCACAAATACAATCATAAAAGCTATGTGTTTTAAAAACATCGATTTGCCTGGACCTGAGGATCCATGCTAAGCCTTCCATAATTAGCATCTTATTTCATCCTAAAGTTGGGTGTGAGGAGGTGCTATTTTATAGATAAGAAATATGAGGCTCAGAGGGGATGCCCAGCTCTAAGCCCAATAAGCTGAGACCTGAACTCTAGTTGGCTCCATCCATAGTTCATCTTCTTCATCCCCAACTGGGAAAAACATTTTTAAAATAAAAAATAGCTTATATATAGTGTATGTGTGTGTGTGTATCTATATTTTATATATAGATAGCTAGATATAGATGTAGCTATATAGATATACCCCAGATATATTCTATACAAAATGGTTTATATAAAAATCAGGTAAGTTCTATATCCTATATATTCTATAGAATGTACCCGGCTGATAGATATTCTGTTTCCCAAATGCAGGGACTGAATTCCAGTCCCAACCCCCAGCAGCTCATTTGGCTGGGACAAGGCCACCCTACTTAGTCTCTTAATCAGCCTCCCTGACAGGAACTACCCTGACAGACCAGCTGGGATGCTCCCAGGGCCACTGACCCTCCCATCAGCAGTCCGGACCCCCTGAGATCGGCCCCATAGGTTCTGTCCTGTTAACTGCCCTCAATCCATCTGCAGATGAAGGCTAATGCTCCCAGACGCCAAAGTCGCCCTTGTACCTGTATTCGAGATGGAGTGAGGAGGGGCCTGGCAAGGCGCAAGAAATCCACGTACAAGAAACTTTACAGGTTGCATCACCTGTCTGCTCACTGACTGTCCCTTCCCCATGCACCTGCCCCAATTCCTCTTGGCCGGCTCCTTTCTAAGACCACAGGCGCCTCCCCCCAGTCTAGCATCGGGGTGGCCTCTGAGCTTTCACTAGGCCCAGCCCCGTGTCTTTCCTTTTACTTTTTAATTAATAGAGCTAAATTTGAAGAAATTGTGAAAAATAATTCCATCCCCTCAAACTCAAACCTCTGTCGCACAGTGTCTTGGTGCCCAATTGCTGGCTGATTCTAGATAAACTGTTAACCCCTCCGGACCTCAGTTTCCCCATCTCTAGAGTGGGAGTGGGAAACCATGTCTACCTTTGTGGGTTTGCCAGGAGAATGAAATGAGATACTGCAGGTAAAGCACTTCCTTGGTGATTGGCAGCCCAGTCTCCACGTGAAATAACAAGAATGAATCATTTTTCACACTGCTCTTTCCTCCCAAAGTTAAAACAAATGTTTCTGCATAGCTACTTTCTTCCTAATCATCATTTTTAATAATGGTGTACTATTCCATCAAGTAAATTACACAGAATGAACCTACTCATTCCCCACCTTCATGTGAGTGATGTTTTTTGTTTGTTTGTTTCCTTCGAATTAAGATAGAAATTTCCAAAAGTGGGATTATCAGGTCAAAGGGTCCCGATGTTTTGGACTCTTGCTCTGAAATGCCTCCTTCTAGCTCCACACCCGTGAGGGAGGCACTGGGGAGAAGTCCCCCAGGTGCATCCACACCCTCAGCCTCCAGCCCGGCCCCTCCCTTCCTACTTCCTCTGCCCTTCTTCATGCCAACTTAGCCTCATTCTTTTTTCCTTTTTTTTTTCCTTTAGAAGAATGAAAACCTTTAAGCTGCATAGCAAAAGTTAAAAAAAAATAAAAAGTCCTGACCTGTTTTAAATGGCAACAAAAAGTCAAACAAAAACCAAAAAAAAAGTTACAAAGTAGGAAAAGATGTGTAGCGTCTTCATGCACAACAAAAGCACTCAGGGAATCCGGGCGAAGCCGAGTCCCTCTCCTTCTGAGCTGATAACCTCTGCGGAACACCGGCCAGCCCCAGGCAGTGCTCAGTCTTCCGAAGCACGGCCTCTGTTCATCCTCACTCCATCCCCAGTTGGTGCTTTCATGATGTCCACTTTACAGAGGAGAGTGCAGAGAAGGCTCTTCCTCAGGCTCAAGGCCACACAGGTGGTACCTCAGGAAGCCAAGTGGTGGCCCTGCGCTGCGGCACCCAGAGCCCTGTCCTACACAGTTTAGGACCTGGCGAAAAGGACACTGTATGTACATAAATGCAAAGGCTTGTTTTTAATCTACAGAGGTCTCTGCAGACAATGCAGGATTAAGAGAGCCAGGAACCCCCTCACCTCCACAGCCTACAGGTCCTGAACAAGCCACAAGGTGAGCCTTAATCTCCAGAGAGACACTCCTTTGCCTCACAATTCTGGGCTGGGAAACTGACTGCTCTTGGCTGCACGTCGAGCACAACCTGTTCCCTTCTCTGTCTTCCCTGTGCTTTCCACCCCAGCTCTAAACTAAAAACACTCAAATCCGGTCATTTGTTTAGGTCTTGGTTTTTACTACCAAAGGCACAGCAAAAGCATGAGCAAGCTGCTCTGAGCCTAGATGAAGGAAGTGGTAGATTAGCTCACACCCTGGGGCAATCGTGGTCAGTGTGTTCAGCTCTGCTGCTATCATTCCGGTTAAGAAATGCCAGGCAGGTATAGACATGTGTCCAAATTTATCAAATTATATACTTAAAGTGTCCACAGCTTATTTGTATGCCAATTATATCTCAACAAAGTTGTTTAAAAAGTAGAGGGAAAGGAAGCTAGTAATATTATGAAGATTAGGACATGATCATGTAAAGTGTATAGCCTTGTTCTTATCACTAGGAGATAATAAATTATTAATAATAAAGGTGATGAGAGCAATGATGACAATTTATGAAAATACTTTGGCACTTACCCAAGTCTCAAAAAATCAAAACTGAAATGCAGTTGGGACCTTCAGAGTTAAGTGGGAAATCCAGGTTAAATTGCCCAGTTTTATAGATTTGTCCAGAAGATAAAGGGTGTAAAATGACTTACCAGAGCTCATGATGGTGACAGGACACGTCTTCTGGAACTGGGGCTCTGGACTGCTCTGCAGAAAAACACACACCACACAATGGAAGTGAAGAATGGCAGGCTCAAGAGAAACCCTTATGATATGCATGAAAAACGCAAGCGATGTATATAATCCTTGATGAAACAGCCAAACCAGGAGTGGACTGGCCAGGCTTCTGGTTCATGGTCAGCTATGTACCAACACGACCTTGGGTACATCAACTCAACCTCCCTGGCCTTTTGTCACCCATACTTGGTTTCAATACTATCGAAGCTCTCTTCCAGTTCTACCAGTTCTAACATTCTATTAAAAACCTCAAGTTACATGGGTGTACGTAAGTCAAAGAGAGAGTGAAGGAAAGAACAAAAATTTTAGGAGAAAGATAACATCATGATACAAACTGATTATCAGAGAGTAATAACAGCAGCAGCAACAACAACAAATACAGCTTATTATGCAGAGGGAAATGTACGTGCTTTAAACATTAATTCATTTGATCCTCATAACAACTCTATAAGGTAAGCTCTAATATTTCATTAGTTCACATGGACGAGGAAACCCAGGCACAAAGAGGTGAACAGCTGGCCTACCTATGAGGCAGAGTTCACAGTGAAATACATGAATGAGTACAGCTGGCTTGAAGACACAGGCTCTTAGGCGCTGCACTTACCACTAATATTCAAAAAGATATGCATTTACTATGGTCTCATGCCAAGTCCCATTTGGACTGCTTTCTGTCACTACAGTTCCATTTTTTTAAGAATTTTATATAAGTGGCATCCTAGTTATGTAATCTGTACCTGGCTTTTCTCACTTAGCATAACATAATTTAGCATCTGGCCATAGATGAGAATATTTCTGGATTTTACTCTGTTCCGTTGATCTGTCTTGATAATAACTCACTGTCTTGATTACTATAGTTTTATATATAGTAAGTCTTGAAATTAGGTAGTGCGAGTCTTCCAACTTCTTTTTCAAAATGATTTTAGTTCTTCCAGGTCCTTTGCATTTTTATACAGTTTAGAATTATCTTGTCAACTTCTACCAAAAATAAAAACAAAAAATGCTTGCTGGGATTTTGATTGTGCTTATGTTGTATCTACATATTAATGTGGGGAAAATCAACATTTTAATAATATGGAAGTTTCCAAATCATAAGAATACACAATCTGTCCCTTTATGCAGGTCTTTAATTCCTCTCAGCAGTATTTGGTAGTTTTTCAAAGTACAGGGCTTACACATATTTTGAATAGCAAGGTCTAGTTGAACACATTTGAAGGACAATCTGAAAAGCAAGTCTTCAGGCTGTGTGGAAACAGCTATTTAAAGAGTGGTCCACAGACCAGCAGCAGCCACAGCAGCTGGGAGATTATTAAAAATGTAGAAACTCAGACCCCACCCTACACCAACAGAACCAGAATCTGCATTTTAACAAGATCCCTCGCTGGTCCCTACGCACTTGAAAGTGTGAAAAGCAATGATGTAGTAGAAATCAACACCCTGGTTCAGGAATTCTGTCTAAGGGTCTGCACAAGGAGACATGTTTTATTTCTTTTAACACAGGCACTTGTTTCCTTTCTAGGCAGCTGCCTTGCTCACTGTCCTGGAATTGACTGAGTAGATTGCTCAGGGCATTCTAAGTCCTATGCAGCCCAAATCAGCAGTAACTTTGCCTCTGTCACGGATAGTACACCTGAGACTACTATCAGTGACCTTCAACAGCCCCCTCAGATTGCTCTCTAACCAATGGAAACACCTGTTCTCTCAGGCAAGGCATACAACATGCTATGCTCTCTATGCCCTGGTGGTTTGTAGTCCTGGTCTTGATACCTCAGTTTGCTTCCCAGGACCAAAACAGCAGTTGTGATGTCATCCAAACATTTTAATTTAAAAAATAATCTTAGTAATGAATTTTATTGTGTTATGGTTTTACTGATTTAACTTTTAAAGAACGAGTGAAGAAATGTTATTGATCCTACCATGGAGCTATTGCAACAGGAAGTTACTTTTATTCCTTTACAGTCCTTTCTAACCTTACCTTATCTGCATAAATAGCATTTACATGTTTGTAAACATAATGTCTGACAGGTTTGCATTCTAATTTTTTTTTAAATAAATCTTTTTATTTTTATTTTTATTGTTTTTGACAGAGATATATATATAGAGAGAGAGACAGAGAGAGAACTGAACTGGGGGCACTCCCCAGTTCAGCATATGGGTCCGCATGGGCTGGGGCCGGGGATACGATCCTCGGTCCCCAGTGCTACAAAGTGAGCGCTTAACCCACTGAGCCATCCCGGCTTCCCCCTGCATTCTAATTTTTAAATTAATACTTCATTAACATGTTCCTGGATTTTCAGTCACTATATCCATCATTTTAATGGCTATATAGTATTTCATAGTAATAACTCTCCATAATTCATCAATTCCATCTGAATAGTTAGTTTAATTCATCTTCGTTTTAAAAATAAGTACACAGCACAGTAGCATTCTTAGGCAGGGGAAGAGATGAATGGAAATGTCTCATGAACCAATCACAAAGGATGCCTTGACTCAATGGTGAGCAATCACTGTCACATGTGGGTAGCCCTCTGTACAGCTTATATTTCTCCATAAAGATGTTAGTAATTCTAAGTGTCAACCCCACTCCTACTTACAAACTGATCTAAAGTACACTTTAATGTATATTAAAGGAATAATATCCAAAACACTATCATTTTGCCACAAACGTCCACTGGCAATCACAGTAGATGCCAGTTGTAGCTCTCTGGGAGCACCCTCCCTATGCCAGGTGTTAACCATTTAGTGGTTGGATTGCAAGAAGCTGGATACACAATGAGCCCAGGGTGGAAGGACACTACACTTTGATATTTTAAGAACTAGTATGACAACAGTAGGTGATGACAATAATGCACCGATGAGGACCAGCTCTGCACACAAAGACTTTTGGGGTAATAGGTTCTGTCGCATGCGTTCACTTGGTGATTGATTGACTCTGCAGCAAGTGAAACAAAGATGCAATGGGCAGGTTGAAATAAAGACTGCAGCAAGAATGGCCATGGCAGCTGTGCCAAGGACAAAGCCCAGCGTCCAGTCCTTACCAGCGATGGCAACAGCAGTGACATCCGACCCAGACTATTTCAGGGCCTGAGTTTGGCTCTGATTCCAGCCACCTCAGCCTCCTTGAATTCCTGCCCCTGTTCTGAGTGCCATTCTCCAGCCTCCTGTAAACTCTGAACTGCCCAAGATGTTGCCAGTAAATCCCTTTTCAGTTTGAATTAACCAGAGCTGGATTCTGGTAATTTGCAACCCAAGAATCTTGACTGGCACAGATGAGGGGGAGAGGGAGTCCCAAAGGTCTCACTGGGAGAGAAGAATCTTCATTCCTCTTTCCTGCATTCAGACCAGCCAGATTTGAGTCTCACGTGGCTCAGCAAATGGTTTTGTGTCTACAACCTGAACCGCTCAGAGGCAGGCCAGCAAGGATGTGTCCAGGAAGCTGCACAAACTGAACCTGACCAGAAGAACGCCAACAGCTTTGAAAGTCATAACCCAGTCTACGCAGTTTATTTGGAGATAGAAGTTGTTACAATCATATGTCAAACATAAAGAGTTTTTACATATAAAACTCTGACACCTAATATTTGTTTAAAAACTAAGCCATGAAGAACTCGAGTTGGAATTTCTCTCCCAAGTGCCCTCCAAAGGAGGCTGTCACCTTTGGGTAAAAGCCAAAAAGATAAACAGTGCCATCTAGTGGCAACACTAGACAATCCATCCCCCAGCGGGTTGGAGGAAACTACGGTGTTACATCTTGGGTGGGCCATTGAGGGTCAGGCCACCATTCCACTCCTTGGGCTGTTGGACCTGCCATACTTGGTCAAAGCGCCACAGCATCAACACAGACATTCCACCAACAGAACAAGACGTGAAGTAGCTAGACTTGTTAAGAATGCATCTGGATAATTAACGGTTCTGCATGGTTCCTCCCTAATGCCATGACCCTATAATTCTGAGATGACACAGAATGAATAATTACTAAAAAGCAAAAGTTATACTCCTGCTTTCAGCTGAAATAGGAACCAATAACTAAATATGGGTTGTTTGCTGGGGAAGGAAAGAAGGTCCTTAAATGGATGGGTTCAGGGACACATGACTAGGGAGGAACTGAATTTGTAAAAGTGAATCGAGGCCCAGCAAAGGTTCTTCGAAGAAAATGAGCCTTTGGTTGCTCTCTCAGCATAACATGCTCCAGCTTCTCCTATGCACTATGGCAAGCTTGTCCAACCAGTGGGCTGCATGCGGCCCAGAACAGCTTTGAATGGAGCCCGACACAAATTCATAAACATTCCTAAAGCATTATGAGATGTTTTTCGCATTTTTTTTTTGGTTGTCAGCTATTGTTAATGTTTTTGTATTTTATATGTGGCCCAAGACAATTAATTCTTCTTCCAATGTGGTCCAGGGAAGCCAAAAGATTGGACACCCCTGAACTATGATGTTTTACCTTCACAGTTCCTCCCCACCCCCAAAATACACACAGAAGACTATTAAGTTTCTGGAGCAGAGACACTATCATCCTCAGGACCAAGCATACAGTGCATGCTCAATCATGAAATTAGCCCTTGTCTCTGGCCTTTAGAACCTAACTTTGGAGTCTTATCTTCAAGATAACCAGACCCTCCTTAACTCCACTGTAGCTGCTTTAAAGGAAGCTAGGTCCCATTCTAACCAAATCCTGGTTGTCCTCCATCTAGTTTTGAAATCCAATCTGGGACTTGATATATGTGTAGGCACTTGCAATGGCTTGACAAGAACATGGACTGCTCACAAAGCCTTACTGCTTTAAACTTTGCTGATCTACCAGCAAAGCCACATTTCTCCAAATTTTTGACAGCTCAGCCTCTCCTCCATCTCTATTAATGTCATTTATCTTCAAATGGACTCTACATTATGGAAGATGGTGCAGAAGGCTCTCAGAAGCCACAGAGGATAAACACTGAGTCACTAACACTTACTTTTGGGGGGAGGAAGTCAGGACTAAGTCGACCCTGACATTAGTTAGCTTCGGTCTGGAATCCCATGATAGGGCAGGGGGCTCAGAACCCAACAAGCACAAGATTTCTGTGAAAAGACTGACGCTTCTAGAGAGGGAGCAATAGGAAAATACATCAGAAAGGCCACCCCCCACGTCCTCCCATTTCCTCCTGGAGTCCCTCCAACACAGTTTCCGTTCTACCCAATTATGTGAAAGGGCCTTCAGAAAGGTTTCCAGTGCACACACATGGCCAAGTGCAATGATTTCTGCACTGATCAGGGCCTCACTGACCTTTCCACTGAATCTAAGACAGTTAACTCCTTCCTCCTCCCACAAACTCTTTCTGGTCTGAATGATTAAGTGTCACTGAAGACTGGTTTACCCTGGGCCATGAGGATCTTCCTTCTAGAAAGGGGCCTCTGGTTCTTTCAGGAGTTTAAGAGCTTGAGAGCCCAAGCTGGTCCTCATTACTTTCCAACAGCACACTCACTCCCCTTGAGGATTTCATCTGGAATATTAGAACCAGAAGGATCCATGCAGGTTACCTAGCCTATTTTCATAGTTTTCTACTTGTATTGGAAGGAGGTTCCAGGAGCTCTCTCAGGCCACAGTGCAGGCTAGCACCTCCCAACCCCAACCCTGCTACATACACACACACTTTTCACTTCAACCAGGGCGCTGTGCTTTTACCGATTCCATTCATTTACACTTTCTGAGCTTTCCATGGACAAATGGGCTCAGTGGCTAAAATAAAAAAAAAGTTTGTAAATAAAAAATCTAACCTAGCCCTTATTATTTGAGTAAAAAACAAAAACAAAAAACAGATTCAGAAAGGTCGTCTTGCTCTATACTCCTTCTATTAAGCCTACTTTCCCTCCTATCCCTCTTCTACTTCCTCAGGACATCTTTGGCCTTTGGCCTCTCAGCAACAGACACAGAATTCCAGATGCGAATCAGCCCTCCACAGCTTACAAACTAGACAGTATCATTTCCCCCTTTAGAACCTGTTGAAATTGCCCCATTATTCACCGAACAAAGTCATGATAACCAGCTATGAGGATCAGCAGGGCCCATTACTCACCTCTCCCCACCTTGCCTTCCTGGTGTCTGCTCCTCCAATCAGGCCTCATACACGCAGCCCACTAGACAGTAAGCACATTCCAGGAGGGCAGGTCTTGCTTACTCTGGATCCTAACATCTAGTAAGGTACCTCGTACAGAGTGAGCACCCAACTAGTCCTGGTGAACAGCTGTCCCCTCGCACATGTCTGAATGCACTGCATTCTCTTCTTTCTGTCACCACCCCCCCTCCACCCAACACCTGATAAGTTGCCTAGTCTTGTCAACTCTTCCATCTTCATGACTCATGCATCGCAGCCACCTCTGCTTTTCCATCTGCACACTCACCATTCTATTCCATCATCTCATTCCTAGACCATTACAATGGCCCAATAAGGCTCAGAATGACCTTATATAGCCTATGTACTGCCACTTTCTGATTTCAGCAGTGAAAGAGTTTCTGGGTCAAATTTCAATGGTGAGGGAAATCTACAGCCCTCCTGTGAGCTCAGAGAGGGTTGGCTGGGAAGTACAGGGCAAAAGAAAAAAAGGCAGTGATGCTCCGAGGAAAGAATAATGTATCTAAAACACAGATCTGATGATACCCTTCAAACAACATTTCTTTAGTATCAACTATGCACCAAGGACAGTCAATACATTAACAAATCGAACAGGGCTGCTCTCATTGAGACTCTTACAGAGTTGTAAGGGGACAGACATACCCCATATAAACACAATATAATGGTAACCCTTCTGCTATCAACCAGATATAAGTGTCAGGGGAGCACAAAAAAACAACAACAACACTAAAAATTAATTCTGCATGGGAGAGAGAATCAAGGAATGAATAAACATTAAAACATTTAAACATTCAATTTTGTACCTTTGAAAATCACCCCAAATGTCACACTTTGGGAAACGCTAGTCTAAAATTTCAAAGCCAAATTCTTTAACATACCAGAAGGCCCTGTAAGATGAGGTTCCAATTGCTTTTCCAGTCTTAACTCCCCAATATACTCAATGAGCCCTAAACTTCATGTGTATCATACCTGCCATTTCTACTGTATCCTAACATGGTTTCCTATTTCCGAGTTTTTAATCTCATTGTTACTTCTTCCTAATACCTTTTTCCTCAACCTCCTCTAACTTTAAGGCCAATCCCAGTAGTCAGAACCACTTGCTCCACAAAATCTAAAGGTTTTTGTTTTGGTTTGGTTTTTGTCTTTAATCCCTAGTAAAAGGCATAATGATAAGAAACTCATTTTAATAAGACCTACTTATAATTACAAAATTTAGAAATCCTATGCCCGAGATCCCACTGAAATCACCATAGTCTCCTCTCAGGCCCATGCCAGATAAGGGTCAGATCCAGAGCAGAAAGTTAACTACTGGGATGCTGGAATGAATAGCTCAACAGGTTAAGCACTTGCCTTGCAATCATGAAGTCCGGGGATCGAATCCCAGCCTTGGCCTGTGCAAACCCATATGCTGAACTGTGGCGCATAACTGGTAATTGCTGAGATGGTGGTGGAAGTTCTCACCTCCCATGTGAGAGGTCTCCAGTTCCATTCTGCCCCGTGTGGCCCCTCATCCCCTGTGTGGAATGAACCTATGCCACAACTAATAATGTATAACTATGGAGACTGCTCTGGGCCATCCCCACTTCTCTGTGTATCTCTCTTTCAACTTCTCTCAAACAATAAAATGAATCTTAAAAAAAAAAAAGTTAACTACCAATAAATAATTTTCTTACCTTTTATTAAATGGAGCCCTTAAATCAACATACAAAGTTGATTCCACCCAGAAAATTGCCAACAACCAAAACATAGCCCCAAGTCTTCAAGTCTTATAAACACCATGTTATTTGCCCTTCAGACAACAGAATTTCGGTGCTAACTTGTCATCCTATATTATTTATGTATTAAAATACATGGTTTGCAGCAAACATAATAGAAGGTTAGTATCCTTATTTTACAGTGTATTCATACTTATTGACAAGAAAAAAATTAAAGACACTAAGAAATAATTCTAAGAAAAAATGCAAATAAGCAAATCTATGAGAAAAATGTTCATGTAACCTGATGAGTTAAAGAAAAAAAAGATTCAAATAATGACTAACCATTTTTTTTCCATTTCTTCAATTAGTCCACAGATTTTAAAACACAAGTACTCAATGTGGACAAATGCAAAGGCGTTGACATTTTCCTATCCTAGCAGTGATACTGTAAATTGTTACCACTGCTTTCAGCATACTGTATCCAAAGCTATGTACTTCATCTCCTTTGTGCCTTAGAAGAATGTATCCTGAAGAAACCCAAATGACAATAAAGGTATACAGACAAAAGATGTTATTTCTAACACCTTTATTAATAATTGTGAAAACCTAAAAACATTCTGCTATTCAGTGACAGATGACTAAATTACATGGCCACCCACTTCCTGGACAGAATGTTGAACAGTTATGAAAATAACAGTTACGTAGACCACACAACCTAAGAAAAGACTTCTTATCATAAGATTAGGTGAATACAACAGGGTATAGGTATGTGTGACATGTGATTATAATTATGCAAAGAACAAAAGATATGCATATATTTGAAAGGAAACATGCCCAAATTCTAGTTATAATGTGGCCTTGTAGAATTACAGCGAACTTAATTCCATTTCTATTTTCCAATCTATTTATAATACATTTTTTTAACAAAAAGTAATTTTTTGGCTCATACCTAGCATTTGATATATAATTGTGTAATCTTTAGAAATTTCAAGAGAAAATTCTAGGAGACAAGATAAAAAAAAAATGCCACTGACAATCTTGTCCATTACAGGAATGATGGCAAATATCCCAAATGTGGAATTCTAACATTAATCATCAGTGATTGCTTTTGTTTAATGAAGCCAAACTACTCCCATGGCATATCTTATGAGGACAAGGGGGGCGGGGAACAATAAAACAACTAGTGTCCAGCCAGACTTCCTAAAGAAGCAATTGCACCAAAAGGCTTCATCTTAAAATAGTCAGCAGGGGCTGCCAGGTGACAACACACAGGACCCCTTGCTCCCTAGGCCTGCTCGCTGCCAACTCCCTGCTGCTAACCCGACTTGGGGCATTCCAGAGCCCTGAGTTCCTTCTCAAACTCTTTATATGTACAACTCTGGGCACACGAACTTTCTTAAACATGCATTGTTAACCAAGATGAGTCTTAAATACAAAAACTGGCCCATTTGTGTTTCCCAAATATGGCTCTCGCTACAGAGCCAAAACAAAGCTATCTAATTGCAGCATCCAGTATATTTGGAACACTCCACTTGGACAATCTAGATAATTCGAGCAAGGGCAGATTCCCAAATTTATTAGATAAAAGTAAAACATCTTAGCTGTTTACATTGCAAACACATAACCTCAAACTAGTAAGGCAAGCCCAGGACATAGACGATGCCTTTCTTCTGAAGCAGTCACTGCTCAGTGTTTACCTGTAAGAAATGCATGAACGAAAGCATTTTGAATTCTCAGGAGAGTCAAGGAGACTAAGATGTTACTGTATATGGCTGAAAAAAAGTCTTAAAGAGGCAGAAAAGGGGTCTCTCAGAGCTTGAGAACAGGAAAGAAGGGTGGGTTTCATATGGCAGGAGAGGTGTCCACTCCTACAGACAATCCATGGTTCAACTTTTCTTTTAAACCACAACATTCCTCAGGCTTAGTATTTAGCACATCATACATCATACAGACATCTGCAGTGCAGGCCCATACCACGCTCAGGAATGAGGGAACAGAAGTTCCATTCAGTAAAAAGACTTCAGTCTTTTGTAAATACATAACTTAAATGCCTCGATTCACAATACTGGCTTATTCAGGAATTGTTTGTTTTCCTTAAGAAGTTTTGAAGTTTTATTGAAAGTGTACTAACCTAGCAAGAAGCCGTTCTGAAACACTGAAAACATTATCTTTCCTAAGAAAACGTCTCTTCTTGGTGGCATTTCTTTAATAAAGGAGGGAGAACACACACAGTCCCCCAATCAATAACCCCTGAACTGAGGTGCTGGAGGCTGTGGGCTGCATAGATCATTACGGCCTACCTGTCATAAATGTGAGACCCCAATTTCCAATGCTCACGCAGTGCATTACATTATATTAGTGACTTTATTCACTTGATTTTATCTCATACCAAATTTAGGCAATTTTTAAATATATCAGGTAGAAAAGCTATATCCAAGCATTTGAGAATACAGTGCAAATTTCTGAAACGGGTTTTCATAAAAGTTACGTTAAAACCACTAAAATATTCAATATAATGCCAAGCTTATAGTAAACATTCAATAAACTGTATTTTTTTTAATTGTTTTTTTATGATATTATTTTATTTATTTATTTATTGTTTTTGACAGAGAGAGAGAGAGAGAGAGAGAGAGAGAGAGAGAGAGAGATACAGAGACAGAGAGAACTGAACTGGGAGAACTTCCCAGTTCAGCATATGGGTCCACACGGGCCTGGGCCGGGATTCGATCCTCCGTCCCTGGGGCTTCAAAGTGAGCGCTTAACCCACTGAGCCATCCCGGCTTCCCCTGTATTTTTTTTTAATCTATGTTGTCTCTTAGACCAGACTACCTAGAAATGGGTAAGCATCTATTATACATTTATATATTAATAAATAAAAAAAGTTATATATGTATATATATGTATATATACACACACTTCTGACTATGTGTATCCAAATACCGTATTTTCCGGCGTATAAGATGACCAGGCGTATAAGACGACCCCCTAATTTTACAGTTAAAACATAGGTTGAGGCCTATATTCGCTGTATAAGACTACAGCCTCGGAAGTGGGGGGTAGTCTTATACAGCGAATATAGGCCTAAACCTATGTTTTAACTGTAAAATTAGGGGGTCGTCTTATACGCCCTGTCGTCTTATACGCCGGAAAATACGGTATATTAATAATCACTTTGAACATCAATGGTCTACATATACCAATTAAAGGCCAGACTGTCAGAGTGGATCAAAAATCAAGACCCAACTGTACATTATCTATAAGAAACCTACTTTAACTATAAAGACACCTATGATTATAAGTAAATGGATGGAGAAAAACAGACCATGCTAACAGTTGCTATATGTGCTTAGCAGCTTTGTGAAAACAAACAAAAAGCTGGGTCAGAAGAATTGGGTTTGAAACCAAACTCTGCAAGAGCCCCAAGCTCCTGCTCAAATCCTTTATATGGGCACACAAAGTTTCATTTCTGCCAGGGCTGTACAAATTGGAAAAGCCCTTAATTTCTCAGCCTCAGTTTACTCACCTACAAAAGGGAATAGTACCTAAATTAACAAGGTGTTTCTAAGATTAAATTTCAAGGTATTTCTAAAAATATATAAACTGTTTTGTTTTAAAAAGAAAAGTATTCTTGCCAAGAAGGTGCAGGGCTAGTCCTATAATCCTTCACTTATTGCTTATCAGACTGATGACTATGATAACTGTATATCTTATTGTGAGGTTTATATTTATCAACACTTCCCAGTACAAAATGTCAGCCAGTAAGTAGCATCTAAGATCCAAGACATGACTCTACCTTTCTATGCAAAGCCAGGCAATAAAGACACTCCCGATAAAGGCATCATGTTAAAGAGACTTTGGAGGTGCCATCTTTAAGGCCAGGTCTCAAGTGGGTCTCATTGCTATCGGACCCACTTGCTGTGCAGGCATCCTGTGCAAGGCCCTGTGCTCACGCTTCAGAACAGACAGATGAATCATCTCTTCGTTTTCCTAAATGCCGAGAACCGGCCACTTTACATTTCTAATCTGAAGAACTGTGTAAGGTTTTTATGCTCATTTTGCAAATGGAGATGCTGAGCCTCAATTAAAGTTAAAAGACTCATTGAAAGGTCCTGTAAAAGCAAGCAGGAAAGCTGGAACGTGTGGCTCCCAAGCCAGTGCTCGCTTTCACTCTCTGACTTGCCCTCCCAAAGAGGCACAAAATAGTCCCTGCCTGAAGTAAGGTGCTCCTACGTATGAAGGTGGGTGAGGAAATACACAGGCCTAAAAGAGAGACATGGACAATTTTAGGGGGCATTTTTATTCAGCTCTGGTAATGAAATAACCCAATTTATCAACCAAGATAAGAGATGATACTTGCTCTCAGAGACCAGACATTCTAGTTGGGGATAGAAGACTAATAGCCTGGAAACCTTGATGAGTCACTAAGAACAATACGGAAGTGCACCTACAGACCGCCTTCCACTGTAGGCGTGTGCCAGTTAGGAGAACGCCAAGCTTCAAGATTTACCCAAGGAAGACGTGGGAACATGCTAACTAGAGCACCCTTTTCCGGATGCTTTAAATATCCCTGTAGATCTTAAGATACTAACTTTTCTATAGATAGTGTTCATTGGGGAAATTTAAACTGAATAAGATCACACATGCCATTTTCTAGCAGCCTTTAGGAAACAATGATACCCATCAACACCTCCTTAACCCCCTACACCTTTAAAAATGGGCAGCAGGCTCTAAAAAAAGTATAAATTGCATTTCAGTTGCTGTTCTACCACTTACTGGATGCAGGATCTGCGGTTAGTCAGTTAACCTTGCTAAGCCTCAGTTTCCTCATCTATGAAGTGGGTCTAACAACAGCCATCAATTTCAGTGTGATGGCAAGTGTTAAACGAGGCCAAGCACATCAAGTGCCTATCACAATGCTAGAAAGTCCTCAATAAGCTGTAGCTGCTTTCAGCATGATCTGCAGCAGCAACAGCATCTGAGGGTGAGGCTCAAAGCCACTGTGTCCTCAGCTCGTTTCTCTGAGTATCTGCAGATGTTCTTGTTCGACTACAGGGAGGCTAGTCTTTCCCATTAAAAGAACCTCAGCTCTCCTTTCAAGAGCTTACTACACCTACTTCCTCGCCCTTCTGAAGTTACAGGGCCTGTCTTTCCTCAACAGCACAATCTCGTCCATCATTCAACTTCCCCATAAGAAGCAAAGAAACTAGTTTACCCTTTCTCTGAGTAGTTACTACCTCTCATGAATTTACATCTAAAACTTGTCTTCCGTGTCTTTGACTATTAGCATGCTGTTGTCACAAAGTACCTAAGCCAGAGTTTCCAAGGTGGTTTCCACACAGGTGGGGCTTAGTACATAGCACTAAGTACAGACCCCAGTCTGGCTCAGCTAGTAGAAAGGATCTGAAGAGTAGATGGGAGTAACATTGGCTAGATTCTATGCCCAGGCCATTAAAAAAAAACCCAAGTTCTTTTAAAAGTTCTTTTAAAAGTTTCCTGATTCAAGATTAATCTGGGGGGAAGCCTGAATGGCTCAGTGGGTTAAGAGCTCACTTTGCAGCCCTGGGAACCAAGGATTGAATAATCCCGGCCCCGGCCCGTGTGGACCTATGTGCTGAACTGGGGAGTGCCCCCAGTTCGGTTCTCACCGGGGTGAGACCCCGGCCCAGTTCCTGCCCTGTGCCCACCTGTGGAAAAAAACCAATGATGTGCAACTATGGAGACTGCTCTGGGCCCTCTCTCTTCTCTCTGTCTCTGTATCTCTCTCTCTCTCTCTCCCTCTGTCAAAAACAATAAAAAATAAATCTTAAAAAAAAAAAAAGTTAATCTGATTGAGTCATGTTAGATGAAGTACAGAATTGGGGACACTGGGATGGGGAGGGAAGAGATCATGTGAGTTGAGGCCACGGCAGCAAAGGGGCACTGACATCTAGTGATTTTTATCAGCACCCCCTGCCCCAAACTTCCCTCAACCATATTTCCTCTTCTACCCAGGAAAGCTGCTGCCAGTGAAAAGCTCCACAGAGGCATGATTTCAGCAACCACAGGTGGCAATTTCTACATGTGTCTTATCTTTTTAATTTGAAGCAAAAATTGCTGCTCAGAGGGAATCTGATTTTCTGAGCTTACTGCTTAAATCTCATTCTGCCACTTTTGCCCACAGCAAATCTATTTTTCTGCCCAATTGCCTTGGTGGCTGACAACATAAAATTATCAGAAAATAAAAGGTGTCAAAAATCCCTTAGAACTCAAAGAAGCTGACTATTGTAGAGGCACAACAATAACAACCACTAGCACAAAATAGTAGATGACAAAGCCAGGAATGTTTAAGAGATCATATTTAAACTAATGTTAAAGAGAACAATTCTCAACCCAAAATGACCTTGTCTCCATAATTCACAGTTTATATAAATACAGCATGAGACACTGGAAGAACTAAGAGTTCTAGGTGTTCATGTAGGGACTACTGCTATGAATCTATTTCCTCCATGTGCAAAACAGGGTTTAAAACAGCATCAACTTCCCTGCTCTGAGGGATAACAGGGCTAAGCATTTATCCAGGTAGCACAGCGCTTGGCACACAGTATAAATTAAATAAGCAGTCATGTTCTGATGTATTTGGTTTATTTCCCATTTGACTGGTTCTAATTCCAAAAATGAGGCGAATCACAGGTGGGTGGAAATCCTGGCTAATGAAAGGCCTTACTTTGTCCCTACTCTACTATAACAACAGTTTGCTGGGATTGTGCTTTAAGGAGGTGGAGGCATTGCCAGGAATGAAGGCTTTTTGTCTTGGGCAAGGACAACAAAACTTGTGCTGACCTGACCCAGCACCCCATATTTGTGTAGAACTTTACAGGTTACAGAACAGCAGTACCGGTGGCTGTCTGCACAACAGGTTGGAGGGGAGAGGAGAGATGAGGGGGGAGAGGAAGGAAAAAGAAAAGAAATGCAGTATGATCTGTTTTTAAGGTTTCATGTGGCCAAGGGACTCAGAGCATCTTAGACTTTAAGGACTGCAAAGGACCTCATTTTCCAAACGTTATAAGCCTTTCAGTCCTGACATTGAGATGAGAAAATGTAACATCCAGGCGTACATCCTGCCTGAAACAGAAAGAACCCTCTCCCCGACAAACTCTTCCAACAGGACAAGGGGAGAAGCCAAGTCAGCCACAGATGTTACAACTACTACCCCTGTGGCCCTTCTGTGCTTTCTAGAAGTTAAACTCCCTGAAGACAGGTGCTTGCAGTTGTATGAGTTTGCAAGTCCCAAGAGTAATAAAATACTATTCTAAGTTGCTTTTAAATTTTCATTGCGACATTCTCTTCCTATTTTTTTTTTAAAAAGCAGCAGTAGAAAATTAAAATCTAAGGTTTCATAACACAGTAAGATCAAATGTCTCTAAAACTAAAGTCTAAAACCTTATATACAAGGATGGAGAATGGCTTGAGAAAACCTTTTAAAAATAAATCATTCGTTTACAGTAAGTCCACAATCAAATACTCTTTGGTGCTTCTAAACCCATGGATTCATTCAATAAAAGTTCACCAAATGTGAGGCATTGAATAGTGGGTCTTCTCAATATTTAAATTTACAGTATGTCTTACATATCTGAGAATCCATCAGAAATTCTAACAGAGCATGTTAAGAAGACTGCAGAGATGGGAATAAAGGTCCCATACAGCAACCTCCCCTGCCCTTTAAGTATGTAACAAAAATTCTTCATAAAAAATGTAACTTGAACTCTTGGGTAGGTTCCCAATCTTCTTAAAGTGAGCTTTGGTATTTGTGGAGTTCAGTGAATTTATTACATTTCTGGAGGAAACCTAGCTTAAGAAGTACATAATGGCAGACTTTCTTCCTACCTGTTTAATCATAAAGGTACAAAAAATAATGTCTTTTCTTCTGTAAAAATGGAAAGTCTAAACAAATACACTAGATCAGGGGTCTCCAAACTACGCGAGGCCCTCTCATCCGGCCTGTGGAGACCTTTTTATCTGAATAAAATAATATTAAATAAATAATTAAAAACATCTATGTTTTGATTCTTTTTTTATTTGGACCTTGAGTGTATAGTCGGCCCCAAACTGCTGTTTGATAGTTAATGCAGCCTATCAGCCTAAGGCTGAAAAGTTTGGAGACCCCGGCACTAGATTATAAGAGGGGAAAAAACTAAACTATGAGCTTAAAACTCTTAAAAACAGAAGTGAAAAATACTTGAACTCTCCGCATGGTAATGAAGCATTTCAAGCTCCCCTCTGCTAATATCACAGCTCTAAAAAGTAACTGGCAAATGCAGAGAATCAGGTGCAGTGGGTAGTCTGAAATCTGGGATGACTTTGCAAAGTCTGCCAATAGGCTCTGCTACACGGTGAAGTCCAACCAGTAAACCGGGGCAGACAGTTCTAGTGGCTCCAAGTCACATATGTGTGATTGAAAATACTCACATTCCTACTTTGCTGCTGGTTACACCAAAGTCCAAAGAGAGGGGAGGTAGGGGCAGGCAGGTGGAGGAACGCGTCCTAGACGCTGACCAGAGGAGAACTGGCTGGGAAGGCCCTTTCTTAAGAGTCACCCGGCAGTCAGCACTTACTCATTGAACATGGACAAGCAGCCGAGTCCTTCCTATGGGGTGCCAGCCAGGGAAACCCTTCCCTGTCACTCTCAGCTCCCTCATTAAATTCAGAGTGAAACCAGCTGCTGGGAAAGGCAAAGGGTGACCCAGCCACGGCTCTGGAAATTCCTAGCAGAGAAAATAAATGGAGTGGCTGGGTCACGGGAGCTCATAGATCACAGTGCTAGAAGGGGGATTTCAGGCAATTAGTTGTAAAGAAGATATGGAAAGCGTCCTTGGAGTGCTGCTCTGCTCCTGGCTGGAAATGAAGTGTGGTTGGTCTATAGGATGTGCTGGGTTCACATTCCAGTCCCCTGGCCCCCTCTACCATTAGGGAGGGAGAGCAGATAGAGGAAGGTACAGGCAGATGGGCAGAGGCCCCAAAGACCAGCAGAACGTTTCTCATCCCAAACAGTATTTCAATAGCACAAAAAAAGATCAATTTTTAACAGGGATTATTAAAATTATATATGCATAGATAGAAACACATTAATATTCTTCACTAAACAGAGGTTAAAAAGTTTTGTTTAAATCTCATTTATTTCCTGTCACTGAAATCTACACAAACGATATGAAGAAATTATATTTAAATATAGATATACCGTATGTGAAATCATTTTTAAAGCCAAAGAAATTTTTAGATAATTGAAGTGCTTGTTTCTCTTATGTCCTGATTTTTTTCCCCTTAACGATATATCTGTAACACATAATATGGTAAGACACAAACTGACTTCTCTTTGGCTTTAATTTCATTACTTTAAAAGCCAAAAATACTGTTTCCTGTAACTATGTAGTTGGAAGATCTTATTAAACAGTCATTGTCTTTTTGTGGTGTACTGGCTATTGTCTTTATTTTTATCCCAAAATAAATTTATTGAATTAAATATTTGGGGGAAGCTGGGATGAATCAGCAGGTTAAGCGCTCGCTTTGCAGCCCCGGAGCCTGAGGATCGAGTCCCAGTCCCTGGCCTATGCGAACCCATATGCTGAACTGGGGTGCACCCAGCTCAGTTCTTGCTGGGGCCTATGCGGGAGGCTCCTGGCCCAGTTCCTGCCCTGTGCAGCCCTGCACCCACCTGTGGAGTGAAACTATAGGGAAAACTAATGCTATCAACTGTGGAGACTGCTCTGGGTCCTCCCCCTTCTCTCTGTCTCTATCTGTCTCTCTGTAAAAAAACAACAAAAGCAAAATTTTAAAGAATTAAATATTTGGTTTTAACCCTTGATATGAGGTAACATTGGGGCTCTCTTTTTACCCCCTTTCCTCCAAATTTAGTAATTTCTTCCAAATTTACCGTTTTATAAATTCACAAATGATTTATTGGTTTTTTCAAATGTAAGTTTTCTTCTCGTGGATATTGAGAACGTATCTTAAAGTACTACCTAAAATCCTGGTTCTAGTCAATGCTAATAAATTGAATTCAGAAAACATCACTTTCAAACTTATTCTTACCCGTGTCCCTTAACTAAAGTTTTTTATATTTTTTAAATTATTTGTGTTTTTTTTTTTTGTTTTGACAGAGAGAGACAGAGAGAAGGGGAAAGGCCCAGAGCAGTCTCCATACTTGTACTTCATCAGATTTCAACAGTTTCATTCCATACAAGTGGGCAGGGGAGCAACACAGGGCAAGAACCAGGCAAGGGGCCTCCCGCATGGGAGGCATGCCCCCTCAAGCTGGGGGCTGAACCGGGGGTCTACCACATAGAAAGCTTGCCCAGCAAGAACAAAACTGGGGGCCTCCCACATGGAAACACACTCCAGTTCAGCATATGGGTCCACATGGACCAAGGCCAGGATTTGATCCTTGGACCCAAGGGCTGCAAGGCAAGCACTTAACCCACTGAGCCATCCTGGCATCCACCAAATTTTAACTTATACTTCAATTTTCATTATAAGTTTGAATTCTCTGGATTTAAAAATATTTTCAGGGGAAAGCCGGGACGGCTCAGCGGGTTGAGCGCTCGCTTTGAGGCCATGAGGACCGAGGATCGAATCCCGGCTCCGGCCCAGGCAGGACCCACATGCTGAACTGGGGAGTTCCCACAGTTTGGTTCTCTAACTGTCTCTGTCTCTGTCTCTCTCTCTATCTGTCAAAAAGTAAAATAGAAATAACTATGCAC